>PVKH010048021.1:0-10239 GCA_004027955.1 Chaetophractus vellerosus | reverse complement strand
CCACCCAGCGCCCCGAAGGGCCCAGCTCAGGGCCCAGCTCAGCACCCGGCGCGCCCACCTCCACCGCCGCCGCCCACCGCCCCGAAGGGCCCACCCAGCTCAGCACCCAGCACGCCCACCTCCAACGACGCCGACGCCGACGCTGCTCCTCCGGGTGTTCATGGGGGCCACGTGGAACCACTCGTTGGACTTGATGTTGTACGCCTCCACAGACGACAGCCCTGTAACAAAGCACAGCTCTCTCCATCTCCTCCTCTAAAACAAGCAAGTGCTCGGGTATATAACATCAGAGGAAAATACTTCAGGTATGCCAAACTGGACTATCATTCAAGAGGAAAACGGTGAATGTAAACATATCAAGTACATGACAAACTGAAATAGCTTCCTTTACAAGCTGGTGACGTTTCCTGGTTTTTTAAAAACTAGTAAGATGAACGAAACTGCCGCATACAAAAGAAAATGTATACAATTAGGACTCTGACATCATTTAAAGGAATACTTGATGCAAATTTTAAATGTAGTTTTAAAAGTACCCATTAAAATACCCAAATGTCTTCTAATTTTGCCATAGTTTGTTCCATAAATGCGGTCATTGGTTTAATTTTAAAAGCATTGTAGAAAAGATGAAAAGGAAATTGCCTGTGCTCCCGTCAAAGCCTCCCACAGCATATAACAATCCATTTAACACAGCAGCTCCCAAAGTGCTTCTCCGGTCTCGCATGTTCGCAACGCTGGTCCACTGGTCCTTCACCGGGTCGTAGGAATCTACAGTGCGCACTCTTAACGAGCCATTAAAGCCACCAACGGCAAACACCAGCCCGGCCATGTAGACCATCCCTGTAAAGGAAGAGAGCATTTGAATAGGAACATGGCCCCAGGTGCCCCCACAGTCTGAAGGCTGCTTTCTAACAAGTGCACAGAGGTCAGAACACAGGCTGCTCCAGCTAGGCCCTGACTCGGCAGGCCCTGAGAGGCGCTGTGCATTTGCTCCGTAACTACTGAACTGTCTTCCTTTTTACGGTTACTGAAAGTCTGACAGCAAAGGTGCAATTACCATTTTGACTTGTGGCTGATTTTCAAATATTAGTTTACAGGCTTAAATAATCAGTGTATATTTTCTAACTGCTTGAACCTACAGATGTCTTCTAGGCTTCCCATTTTGGATCTTCCCTTTTGGCTCTTCCATTGGGTGCTATTTACAAACAAGACTCTCACGTCTCTTCTTTATGTGCAGAACGTGCCCCCAGTCCATTAGGTTAGGGGGCTGCAGCGGGGCTGGCGCATTGAAGCCGGTCTGCTATTTTGTATGGCCCATGAGTTAAGGATGGTTTTTAAACTTTTAAAGGATTGAGAAAAAAACCCAAAAGGATATTTTGCCACACATAAGAAATTATATACGAAACTCAAATTTCAGCACCCGTATCCACTGAACACAGCCGCGCTGTCTGCAGCTGCTTTTGCCAGGACAGACTTGCGCAGCAGCAGCAGAGACCATGGCGGTCCCTACCACGGTGTGCACAAGGCCCACCGCAGGCACCTCTGGTTCCTCAGGAACCGTGCGCCGGCCCTGGCCCTGGCTAACAAGCCACGAGGGTCCCGACCACAGCGGGCACCAGGCCCACCGCAGGCAGCTCTGGTTACTTAGGAACCGTGCGCCGGCCACGGCTGACAAGCCATGAGGGTTCCAACCACAGCGCGCACAAGCCCCACCGCAGGCACCTCTGGTTCCTCAGGAACCGAGCGCCTGCCCCAGCCCCGGTTAACAAGCCACGAGGGTCCCCGTATGGAGAAGCTGCATTGCTGCACTCAAGGCTTCTCTTCTCTCTGTTTCTGGACTTTTGTCCATTCTGTCTTCTTGACCTGAGAAGCTTCTCTTATTATCCACTCTGCTTTCTTCAACTTTCAAGTCCCGGTTCAAATTCCATACTCTCTCGGAGGCTTTCCCTGAGCCACTTCAGCCAAAAGGGATTCCCTGCAGCTCCTGCAGGCCCACAGCAAAGAACACTCGGCAGTGCCAGGTCGTGTGGTCTGCATCATCCCTGCTTTAAATCGTTCAGGCTTTAGTGTTCTTAACATCACGTATGTTTATGCCCGTCCCAGCTATATTCCTCAACTACTTAATGGCAGGTGCTGCGCCTCACACTTCTCTGAAGCCAGCAGGAAGCTGGATGCAGCAGGTGCCGGTGTATGAGCAGCTCGATGTTTCACATGATGCCTGCACCTGAAGGCCACCAGGTAAGGCACGCACCACCACTCCCTACTGCCTGACCCGCTGGTGCTTTATCTTCTCCTCTCCCAACCAAGACCCCCCAAAGTATATGAATGCACAGTCAGTCTTTATATGGCATAATAAAGACACCTTAGAGTTCAAACGAACCTGTTCTGGCAGTTCTGTTTGGGAAAGGAATGACTTCAATCAGGAAATGAATACTCAAGCTACTTCCTGGTAAACCAGAGTGTCTAAGGCAAGATATGGGCCATGGATAGTTTAAGGAGGCAGAGAACTAGCAAATGATCAATGGTAATCACTAGGTTTCCTGAGCTTACAAGGAATGTGGGAGACTTTCTTGGGAGGGCCTGGGGACAAGCAAGCAGTGACACAGCAGGTAGCATATTTCAGCATATTTCAGCATGAAAATAATACCCTGTATCCAAATATCATAAGTGACATTGGGGAAATGTTCCCTGTGGAAATTTGGGCCAAGGCAATTTTCATTTTCCTTTCCCTAGAAACAAAATGAAACAAACCAAAATCTATCATCTCCAAGAGATGTTGCAGTATGCTTTCAAAGCTTTAGGGTATTTCAGATGACAGAAAGAAACAAAGAACTTGAACAATATGATAAACGACCTGGACCTAACACATATACAGAACGCTGCATCCCAAATCAGCGGGTTACACATCCTTCTCAAGTGCGCATGGATCTTTCTCCAGGATGGACCAAATGTTAGTCAGAAGGCAGGTCTCAATAAATGTAAGAAGAATGAAATTATACAAAGCACCTTCTCAGATCATTATGGAATGAAACTGGAAATCATCAATAGGCTGGAAAGGGGGAAATTCGCAAATGTGAGGAGGCTAAACAACACCTCCAAAACAATTAGTGGTCAAGGAAGAAAGTGTAAGTGAAATTAGTAAATACATGGCAACAAGTGAAAATGAGAACACAACTTATCAAAACCTATGGGATACAGTGAAGGCAGTGCTGAGAGGGAAATTTATAGCCCTAAATGCCCATATTAAAAGAGAAGAAAGCTAAAATCAAAGATCTAACTGAGCAGCTGGAGAAACTAGAAAAAGAGCAGCAAACCATTCCCAAAGCAGGCGAGGGAAAGAAATAACAAAGATTAGAGCAGAAATAAATGAAACTGAAAACAAAAAGAAATAAAGAAAATCAACAAAACCAAAAGTTGGTTCTTTGAGAAGATCAATAAAATTGACAAACCCCTAGCTACACTAACAATGAAAAAAAACAGAAGACACAATAAATGGAATAAAAAATGAAAGAGGGGAAGTTACGACTAACTCCACAGAAATAAAAAGGATCATAAGAGAATTTTGAGAAACAAACCTAGAAGAAATAGACAAATTCCAAGAAATGTACAAACAACCTAGACTGACGCTACAAGAAATACAAGAACTTAACAAAGCAATCACACATTTAAGGAGATTGAATCAGTCATTAAAAGAATTTTCCATCAAATAAAAGTCCAGAACCAGATAGCTTCAAAGGTGAATTCTACCAATCATTTCGAAAGAATTAACACCAAATCTGTTTAAACTCTTCCAAAAAAATTGAGGAGGAGGGAAAATTACCCAACACATTTTATGAAGCCAACATCACCCTAAATCAAGCCAGATAAAGACGCTACAAGAAAATTACAGACCGATCTTTCTAATGACCAAATATGCAAAAATTCTCAAGAAAATACTTGCAAATAGAATTCAAAAGCATATCAAAAAAATTATGCACCACGACTATGTGGGATTTATTCCGGGTATTCAAGGGTGCTTCAACATAAGATGAAGGGGGGAAAAACACATGATCATCTCAATCGAAGCAGAAAAGGTATTTCACAAAATTCAGCATCCTTTTTTGATAAAAACATTGCGAAAGATAGGAACAGAAGGAAAATTCCTCAATATCATAAAGGGCATATATGAAAAGACCACAGCCAACATCATACTCAATGGGGAGGTTGAAAGCTTTCCCTCTTAAGATGGGGAACAAGACAAGGATGCCCAGTGTCATTACTTTTATTTAACATTTTGCTAGAAGTTCAGGCTAGAGCAATTAGATAAGGAAAAAAAAAAAAAAAGGCATCCAAATAGGAACAGAGGAGGTAAAAATCTCACTATTCGTAGAGGACATGCTCTTATACTTAGAAAGTTCTGAAAAGTCTATAAAGAGCTACGTGAACTAATAAATGAGTTCAGCAAAGTGGCAGGATACAAGATCAACACCCAAAAATCAATAATGTTTATATACACTAGCATTGAATAATCTGAGGAGGAAATCAGGAAAAAAAGTTCCATTTACAATAGCAAGAAAAAGACTGAAATCAATTTAACCAAGGAAGTACAAGACTTAGATGCAGAAAGCAAATAGAAGACATTCAATGTTTATGGATTAGAAGACTAAATATCATGAAGATGTCAATCCTACCCAGACTGATTTACAGATTCAATGACATAACAATCAAAATAACAGCCTACTTTACAGAAATAGAAAAGTCAGCTACCAAATTTATTTAGAAGGAAAGTATACCCGAATAGCCAAAAGCATTCTAAAAAAGAAGAGTGACGTGGGAGGAATTTCATTGCCTGACCTTGAAATATATTACAAAGCTACAGTGGTCAAAACAGCATGGTACTGGCATAAAGATAGACACGTTGATCAGTGGAATAGAATCAGAGTCCAGAAACAAACCCTCACCTCGAGGGTCAACTGGTTTTCGACAAACCTACCAAGTTAATGTTAATGGGACAAAACAGTCTCTTCAACAAATAGTGCTGGGAGAACTGGATATCCTTAACGAAAAGAATGAAAGAGGTCCCCTATCTCACTCCCTACACAAGAATCAACTCAATATGGACCAAAGCCCTAAATATAAAAGCTTGGGCCATAAAACTACTAGAAGAAAACGTAGGGAAGCATCTTAAAGACCTTGTGGTAGGTGGTGGTTTCTTGAACCTTATACCCAAAGCATGAGCAACAAAAGAAAAAACAGATAAATGGGACATTCTCAAAATTAAACACTTTTGCACCTAACAGGACTTTGTCAAAAGGGTGAAAAGGCAGCTGACACAATGGAAGGAAATATTTGGAAACCACATGTCTGAAAATGGTTTAATATCCATGATGTATAAAAAGGTGCTACAACTCAACAATAAAAAGACAAATGACCTGATTTAAAAATGGGTAAAAGACTTGAACAGACATTTGTCTAAAGAAGAAATACAAATGATGAAAGAACACATGAAAAGATGTTCAACATCACTAGGGATTAGGGAAATATATACCAAACCTACAAGGAGATTTCATTTCACACCTATCAGAATGGCCACTATTAAAAAGACAGAAAACTACAAGTGTTGGAGAGGATGTGGAGAGATAGGAACACTTATTCACTGTTGGTGGGAATGCAGAATGGTACAGCCCCTGTGTAGGACTGTTTGGCAGTCCCTAAAGAAGTTGAATATAGACTTGCCACATGACCCTGCAATACCACTACTGGGTATATACCCAGAAGAACTGAAAAACTGACACGAACTGACATCTGGACACTGATGTTCACAGAGGCGTTCTTCACGATTGCCAAAAGATGGAAACAATCGAGGTGTCCATGAACTGATGAATGGATAAACAAACTGTGGTATATATACAGGATGATATTATGCAGCTGTAAGAAGACATAAAGTCGTAAAACATATGACAACATGGATGAACCTGGAGGACATTATGTTGAGTAAAGCAAGCCAGACACAAAAGGACAAATACTGTAAAGGACTGATCTAAATATACTGTGTAATCTTATGGCATTAATAACTTGAATATGGGTCATCAGAAAATAGAATGAGGTAAGAGAATGGAAAGCTGAGGGTAAATAAGTGCAGAATTGGAAAAAAGGATGTATGTTAATCTCTGGAAATGAATAGGAAAGGTGAAAGCACATCATAGTGTTGGTGCTATTATATGGGTATGACTGTAAGTGAAAGGGACCATCTAAGGTCATGTAAATTACTAAATTACTAACATGGGACTGAAATATGAATATGGGCACTATTGTATATATAAGATTGTTTTTCTTTAAAACAACAAATTTATGTTAATATTATAAGATGTTAATCAGACAAAAACATTATGCTATTAAGTGAAAGAAATCAGACACAATGTACAACATTTTGTATGATTCTCTTTATATAACATATAAATATAAATCAATTAATAAAGATGGAAATAGATTTGTGGTTATGTAGGGCTGGGGAAGGATAGAGGGATTAAGAAGTGACTACTAAGGGGTGTGGAGTTTTTCTTTTTGGAGTAGTAAAATTGTTCTAAAATTTTTTGTGATGATGAATGCACATTATGATTATATTAAAAATCCATTGAGATCATACGGTATGTGAATATATCACAAAAAACTGCTTTTAAATAAATAAATAAATAACCAAGCAAGCAAGAATAGCCAGAAATAGCAGCTATGTACAGCAGGGGAAGCATAGAGAGACTGAGAGGTGATGAATGTTTTGTTTGGCTGTTTTTTATTATTATTGAAATAATGAAAATGCTTTAATAATGATTTAAGTGATGAATGTACAACTATATGATTATGCCAAATACCACAGATTATACACTTTGGATGGACTGTATTCTTTACTAATATATACCAATGAAATTGATAAATTGATTTGTTTAAAAAAATGAAAATAGAGCAACAGTCTAGAGCGTAGTACAAACTTGACTTCCTATTGGTTTGTATGCCTTCTCTAACTGTGGTTCAAGGTAGACAAGGTCCAGAGTTACACAGCTGACATATCAAAGTGGCTGATTTGGAATTTTTTTTTTTTAAAGATTTATTTATTTTATTACATATCTCCCCTCCCCCCCCCTGCTGCAACGACGCGCCGAGACTGGTCACTGCGCAGGCATGGCTTTCCCCGCTTGTGGGTGGCTTCTGCTTCTATTCACGGCCGGCTCAGTTCGCGGGTGGCTGGCTGCGCTCCATTCGCGGGCGACCTGCCCTGCCCATGGCGGCTCTTGCCCTGTCCGTGGCAGCTTTTTGCCCTGCTCGTGGCGGCTCTGGCCTGCCCATGGCAGCTTGCCATTCTCAAGGCGGTCTGCCCACTAGGAGAGGTCCCCGGGAACCGAACCCGGGGCCTCCCATGTGGTATGCCAGCGCCCTATCCACTGGGCTATCCAGCTGGCCCCTGATTTGGAATTTGAACCCAGGCATTTTGACAGTTATCCACCCTACCAGAATAACACACAAGAAAAAAAAAAGGACTAATGAGGAAAGAACTACTCCTACCAAATATTAAAACACTGTGGGAAAATGGTGATGGACTAACAAGCAGAGCCCAATGCTCTCACAAAAACAACAGAGAAAGAGCCAAAAGCTGGCCGAAGGACCTGCGTGCGTTGGGGGCCAGCAGACAAGGACAGTGCTACACAACAAGTGAGAACACAACATATCAAATCTATGGGACACTTTAAAGGTAGTGCTGAGAGGGAAATTTATAGCCCTCAAAGCTTACATTAAAAAAGAAGAGCTAAAATTGAAGCTCTAACTGCACACCTGGAGGAATTAGAAAAAGAACAGCAAACTAATCCCAAACCAAGCTGAAGGAAAGAAACAGTAAAGATCAGAGCAGAAATACATGAAATCAAGAACAAAAAAAAAAAAAAAAGGAGAAAATCAAAAGTTGGTTCTTTGAGAAGATCAACAAAATTGACAAAAGAGAGAGAAGATGCAAATAAAGGAAATCAGAAATGAGAGGTGGGACAGTACCACTGACCCCTCAGAAATTATGAGATCATAAGAGGATACAATGAACAACTGTATGCCAAAAAACTAGACAATGTACAGGAGATGGACAAATTCCTAGAAACATACAAACCCTGGAAGACAGAGAAGACCTCAACAAGCCAATCACAAGTGAAGAGATTCAAACAGTCATCAAAACCTCCCAAAGATGAAAAGCCTGGGACCAGATGGCTTCACAGGTGAATTTTACCAATCATTCAAAGATGATGTAATACCAATCTTTCTCAAGCTCTTCCAAGAAATTGAACAGGAAAGAATTCTACCAAACTCAATCTATGAAGCAACATTATTACCCTACTACCAAAACCAGATAAAGAGGCTACAAAAAGGAAAATTACAGACCAATATCTCTAATGAATATAGATGCAAAAATTCTCAACAAAATACTTGCAAACAGAATCCAAAAGCACATTAAAAGAATTATACCCCACAATCAAGTGGGTTTTAGCCCAGGTATGCAAGGGTTGTTCAACACCAGAAAAGCAATTAGTATAATAAACCATATTGATAAATTGAAGAAGAAAAATCACATGATCCTCTCAATTACTGCATAACAGGCATTTGACAAAATATACCACCCTTTCTTGATAAAAACACTCCAAAAGATAGGAATTAAAGGAAGCTTTCTTAATATGGTAAAGTGCATATATGAAAAACCTACAGCTAGCATTGTACTCAATGGTGAAAGACTGAAAGCTTTCCTGCTGAGATCAGGAACAAGACAAGGATGTCCACTGTCACCACTGTTACTCAATATTGTGCTAGAGCAGTTAGGGTAGATAAAGAAATAAAAGGCATACAAATAGGAAAGGAAGAGTAAAACTTTCACTATTCATTGATGATATGATCCTATGACTAGAATCTCTTCTGAAAACTCCACACCAAAGCTACTAGAACTAATAAATGAGTTCAGCAAAGTGGTGGATACAAGATTAATATGCAAGAATCAATAGCATTTCTATACATTACTGATGTGCAATTTGAGGAGGAAATCAGAAAAAAAAATACCATTTCTAATAGCAACTAAAACAAATATTTAGGAATAAACTTAACCAAGGACATAAAAAATCTATATTCAGAAAACTACAAAACATGGCTAAGAGAAATCAAAGACTTAAATAAATGGAAGGACATTCTGTATTCATGGACTGTAAGATTAAATATTGTTAAGATGTCAATTCTACCCAAACTGATTTACAGATTCAATGTAATCCCAATAAAAACCCAATAGCCTTTTTTGTAGAAGTGGAAAAACAAATTATCAAATTTATTTGGAAAGGTAAGGGGCCCTGAATAGCCGAGGAGATCTTAAAAAGGAAGAACAAAGTTGGAGACTCACTTCCAGGATTTAATGCATATTACTTACCTACACTGGTAAAAACAAACAAAAAACAAAACAGCATGGTACTAGCATAAAGACAGACAGATTGACCAATGGAAATGAACTGAGAACTCAGAAACAGACCCTCACATCTACAGTCAAGTGATTTTTGACAAGGCTGTCAAACCCTCCCAGCTGGGCCAGAACAATCTAGTCAACAAATGGTGCTGGCAGAACTGGATATCCTATCCAAAAGAAACAAAGAAGACCCATACCTCACACCTTATACAAAAATTAACTCAAAATGGATCAAGGAACTAAATATGCAAGCGACAATTGTAAAACTCCTAGAAGAAAATGTAGGAAAACATTTTCAAGGTCTTTTGGTAGGCGGTAGTTTCTTAAACATTATACCCAAAGCATGAACAACAACAGAAAAACAGATAAATGGGACCTCCTCAAAATTTAACACTTTTGCACCACAAAGGACTTTGTCAAAAGGGTGAAAAGGGGGCCGGCTCGATAGCCCAGTGGATAGGTCTCCGGCGTACCACATGGGAGGCCCCGGGTTCGATTCCCGCGGACCTCTCCTAGCGGACAGACCGCCTTGAGAATGGCAAGCCGCCATGGGTGGGCCAGAGCCGCCGTGGGCAGGGCAAAAAGCTGCCACGGACAGGGCAAAAGCCGCCACGGGCAGGGCAGGTCGCCCGCGAATGGAGCGCAGCCAACCACCTGCGAACTGAAAGCTGGCCGTGAATAGAAGCAGAAGCCGCCCACAAGCGGGGAAAGCCGCGCCTGCGCAGTGACCAGTCTCGGTGCGTCGCCGCAGCAGGGGGGAAGGGGAGATATGTAATAAAATAAATAAATCT
>PVKH010048020.1:0-10244 GCA_004027955.1 Chaetophractus vellerosus | reverse complement strand
TATCAACCTTCAGAATTCTTCATTTTTTTATCCTTAATTTTCCCAAATGCTTAAAAAGATTTTTCCATATTTTAGGTGTTCTCCAACCTTTTCTCAGGTTGTTTCCCCAAACCAAATGTCAATGAAAATAACAGCATACAAAATTTCAAAATAGGTAGCAAGAACATGTCTTAATAAGAACTCTATATCCTGTTGACTGATTCAGGTGTTTTGCTTTTTAAGGCCCTTTCACAAGATTCTTCTTTATACTAGTAGACACTCTAATAGCATCTGCGTCTGGCTTGTGACCAGTTATCCCTTTCATAGGATTCTTCTTTAAACAGGCTTGTGCCTTCATGGTACCTATGCATGACTTGTGACCAGTTTTTCCCTTCGGTCTGGAGACCGACTAATTCTCACCTCCTAAAAGACTTTTTTGTTTGCTTGTTTGTTTTAGAATTTAGATAAAAATATAGCATAGCCTTCAGTAATGGAGCAAAACGTTATTATGTAGTTTTGCTTTTTTGATCTTGATTAATATTTGTTGAATTCAGTTACAAGACATGCAAAAACATAGTTCATGTTATAAAGATATTCTATGAATATTTTGAATTTAAAGTGACAAATATTAATCTTTGACACAAAATCAAATCATAATTCATATTAGATAATTTTCAGAAAGGTTAATCTTTATTGATTTTTAAGGGGAATTAAAATCTCTTTACATACAAGATAGCTGCTTAAAAAACACTTTGACAAGATATATTTTGACATTTGTCTGATTTCATATATTTTGTCATAAGTAGCATAAACTAAACAAATGTTGCTACTAACATACAAACAGAATTCCAGTGAAAACGCCTTTATTACCATTTTAGTGAAATCTATGACTTATAAATATTTTTTTCTGACTAAAGAATAATTTAATCATAAGTTTTAAAATAGTGCATGACCTATGGAAGCAGCATCATAAAATTTTAAAAATGGCAAAGATGGTAAGATTGAAAACTGGTTATTAAAACCCTCATTAAAACACAAGATATCATCAAGATTTCTGAACTCAAATAATTTTATATACCTCCACTTTAATATGTGGATATGCCTGCAACTTTGTATATAAATCTAGTGTACCAAAAGGTGATGCATGTTGCTTTATAATATTATACCAGTCTTAACATCATATTTCAATGTCACAATTTCATAGTATTTAACTTACTAAATAAAGATAATGAAATTTTTACCAATATTTTAAGTTTCTTCAAATAATCTTAAACTTTAAATTGAGGCAAACTTTGCCACTATGATCTTCAGAGTCATCAGTTTTTCACTACTTTAATCTGAGCAGACATTTAAACATATTTATTTTTTTATATCCTGCAGTCTAAAATAAGGACAATCATTTTGTGCTTCTTAAGAGATTAAACCGTGACAGAAGATGTGTATTTAAATTAAACTCTCCAAAACCATATTCTAAAATTCTTTTTCATTATGTTCTCTTCATAGATAATGAGAAACTACTATGTTATTTATAATTTCTTGAATATATATATTCTATTCCAGTGGTAGTTATATATTTTTATTGGTTTAGCAGTATAATTGAGTTTTTACTGTGCTAAGTGGTGAAAATATATTTATTAATAATATATGGAACCTGCCTTAGAAATTTCTGTTTTAAACATAAGCAGATAAATGAGGATATATTAGATAGTGCTATTAAAGCAACTGACTGAAAGGCTGAGGGAGCACAGGATAAATGACAACTTCCTCAACCTGTGGTAATTGAAGGAGAATGAAGTGATATTTGCATTGAACTTGAAAAATGACTTGGACCAGACAAAGATATGAAAGGATGCATACATTAAGTGAAAGCAGCAGTATGTAAATTATTTATTCATTCATGAATGAATGAATGAAGTAGTTATTAGATACCTATCATGTGCCAGGCACATACGAGGTGATGAGTTGCAACAAAGGCAAGAATGTCCAGAAAATTCAAAACTTTAACTGTGGTAGGGTAAATTTGGGATTTGGGTGGGAAAAGGGTTGGTATAAAATGAGAATGGACAAATAGGTTAAGGGTGGATTGTGCCAAGATATGGAATTTGTACTTTATATTGCATATAATAAATTGTGCAGCAGCTGGGTGGCAAGAAACATTTTGCTTTTAGAAAAATAACTCTGACAGCTATATGCAGAATGGACCAGTGTGAGAGAGAAACAGGATGTCAGTCAGGAGAATTATGAGGCTATTATTGTAATAGGCCAAGGGAGGAAGGAGGAGGCCCCAGACTTAGGTGGTGACAGTCGGATGGAGAGACTAGGTTGAATTTGAGAAAAGTTTGAGGGAAAAATGACAGTATTTGGTGACAGAGTATTTGTCAGTCATAGTCAAAGACACTTCATTATAAGAAACACATGACAAAAACATATGCACTGAAGCCTTATATTGGTATTCTTCATTTGATAATTATTTTGCTAAATTATATCTATGTAGATAAAACAAAAAGAGAATGTGGATTGAAAGCATCAATAAGAGAAATAGAGGGCATTTATTTTGTGCAAATCATAAGGATTTTAGAATCTGTGCTAGAGTGAACCCTTTCATTTTAAAGAGGAGGCTGAGGTCCTGAAACCTAAATACCATCAATGACAAAATCCAGGTCAAAGCAATCGCTATTCCTAATTTGTTAGTATCTTGTACCCCCCCACACACTTTGAATTGTGCATAGAACATAATAGGCATCTAGTAAATATTTGTTGAGTTGGAAGTGTATTGTTTCACTTCATTTGAATTATTCATATTTTTTAGGTATTATAGAGATGAGATTTGTGAGACAGGACTGACTTTAGCATGTTATGAAGAAATAGAATTGCACCTTGATTAGATTTTATAACTGTGTTGACTAAATCTGAAAAGAACAATTAGAAGATAAAGCAGCAAATTAAACAGAGTACCATATAAGGGAATGAATAGTAAACAAAGAAGATTTTGAAGACTTTATGAGGGACAGAAAAGGAAAAAGAAACTTAGAACATATATTAAAAAATAAAGATCAAAATAGTAAGTTTGATGTTTGCAATGATGTGAAATAAGATTAGAATACATCCAACTTGATTTGAGTTTTAACACTTTTGAATTGAACTAAAAATGTGAAGAACTCTATAAAGAATAGTAGTTCTGATTTTACAGGGAGCTGGGAAAATGAGGGAAAAATTAGGGAATACATGCCTTTAAATACCCATAAACAGAGATAACCTCTGCTGAAGAAAAAATGTTTTCCCAGTTTCTACTATACATTCTCAGATTTCTGACATAGGCAATACAGGTTGAAAATATATAGGAAGATGGGGAGAAATCACTCAAGCAATGTCTCAACTCTGAATACCCAAGAAGCAGGAAAATTCTACAGTGGTACATATGTTTAAGTATGTTTTGGTATCTACAATTTATGCAGTATTGCAGGCAGTGTGAGTTTATTCAGAAGGAGAATATTCTCTGAGAGCACTCCAGTGGATAATGCAGCTCTCGTCCGCGTTCCTTTGTGTTCAGGACAGAATGAGGAACGGTTCAGTGTGACCAGACTCCTGAGATGGGTTCCCAGAATCTATGAGGTTTCAGTATACAGACATTCCTGGCCAGGGGTTGAACGCTTTGATAACAGAATTAATTTGGCCTCGAGAGAATGTCTGCTCTCTTAGGTAAAGTATTTCACAAAGGTGGTTTTCCCTCCAGTCCTTCATTTATCAACAATTTATCAGTAGGAAGGGAAAATAAAAGTCATGAAATTACTTATTTCTTGAATGAGGTAGTTGAGACAACTGAAGGTTTATTTAAAAAAAAAAGATTTTGGATTAATGCATTCACAGAAGAACTGTATGTACATTAATAAAGATGTGAAGATATCACATTTTTGAAAGTTTGGAAACAATATGAGAATAAGTGAAATTAAGAGCCTTTAGATGAAGTCATTGTTTATTTAATGCATATTTTATTTTGTTGACACTATGTTATGATAGGTTCTTAAAAATGCAGTTATACTTTTTAATTTAGGTACCCTCTTTGGGTTTTATTTTTTAAAAAAGAGAAAATTTTGTGAATGAATGTTTCTGTGAGGAAAAAGAAATTCTAAATTTGCAGATTATATTACTTGCTGCATAATTTCCAAGAGGATGCAGAGAGAATCTTAAAGTTTAGAAATACAGTGTATATGTTTAAGAATGAACAAAATTCACTGAGGAAAAGTGAGTGTGTGTTCCATTTTCCTCCATGTTCATATGGATGAACTTTGGAAGTTTACTTTTGAAAATAGATGTTGGTGGCTTGGAGATTGTTTTAGGCTTTATAGACTTTTTGGCAGATAGAATCAGGAGATTATTAATTTAATATTCTGAAACCTAAAATACTCCAGATCCAGATGTAGTGCAATAAGGGTTTATGACACATTAGACCTAGCTATGATATAATTGAATATTTTAATCCTTAGTATTAGGCTTATTTTGGATCTCAAAATATTGTCATGATGTGTTATAAAATGATGTAAATTAATATAATGACAGCAACATTTGCCTACATGCAAATTTAGGGAGGGTGTTTCTAATTGACATACCAAATTCCCCACAGTGAAACTAAATTGCCACAGGAGATTTAAAGCAATTATCAGAGCAACCTGGTCAAGACAAAGTTATAACCATCAACAAATACTTATGGAGTGTCCATTGTGTGCCTAGCTTTATTTTAAATTACTATGAAGTTGTGTAAATTTCTGGAAGGAGAGCTGAAGTTAAGGATTGGGATGGAGGAGGTTGGAAAGGGGACAAAATTCCTATCAAAAAAGGAATTAGTAAGTCTACAAAAAAGATAAAGTAGAAATTCAAAAAGAGGAACTAATTCATGTTTCCATTCATTATTTCATTTGGTAATTCTAAAATAAGTATATGTGTTTAATCAGTTTGTTTAAAGTCATTTAACTTAAAATATTTTAAAAATATTTATTTTAAGGAAGATTGCTGTGACTTTACAGGTATGTTTAGTCATTTTTAGACTTAATATGGTGTGAAATAATTCTAAAGAGAGAAAAGAAAAAGGAAAAATATCAAAGGTGAATTGCTGCATGTCCTCATTTAGAGGACCTATGCCATTTTCATTGCTGGTAAGGGGAAAAAAATGAAAGAAAACCCCTGACATCAAAAATAATTTCCTTCTTCAATTTTTTGCCTTGTACACATATAGATTTCTAAAACCAAATCTTTTATTTCTCCTGCTTATGTTATCTCTACTGTGGTAATCTGCATTTTTAACTCTCTCCTTGAGCCAGGTTAGTTAATATTTGTTAATATTAGCTATATTGTGTGAGAGTGTGTGAGTCTCTGAACTCATTTATATTGTTTAACAGAAAAAAAAAACAGTTTCCACATTTATTGATGGGGTAGGCAATTCAGACATGACTTACCTACTTGTGGGACTTCTTAGTATCCATCATTTAATGGCAGCTCAACCTTTAATCCGTAAAGATGGAAAAAAGGTTAGACTATAAAAACATTTTCAATAAAAATATTTGGATGTATTCAGCCCTGTCAAATCAATAAATTATTCTTTTTCTTCTAATTTATGTGTGACTAATATATATTTGAAGTGTAATATGTTAAAATAACTTTAGCAACCAGGTATAAAATGTTATTAAGTAAGTGCAGCCCTTGGAAGTTGAGCTGAAAATAGGTGGGACCTATGGAAAGCTGATATAGACTATGCTTATTGAACTCAAATTTATAGTGGCTGTTATTGAAGCTCAGAATTTTCAGAGCTTCTTATTTTCCAAGAGAATTCATGAATCTGGATGTGAAATCTTCCAATTAAAAAGAAAAGAAAAAAGAAAGAAAACTGTGAAGTTCAAACCAACAATTCTGTGGGTTGGATGAAAATAATTAGCAAGCCACCAGATTGTACTCTAGAAGGATGTGAAACAGATGATAATTTGGAATAGAAGTTGTAACAACATACATAAACATTTTTTTTAATTTCACTCTTTCCAAAATGAAAACTGTTTTTCATTTTAAAACATTTTACTTGTTATTGTTTATATTTGCTTATAGATGCTAGCACTTATTCATTATGAATCACATAACTCCAAGTTAAATCCTTTTAAAGCACATAGTAGAGGCGTTTTAATTATTATCTATTTTTTTAATAAAAAATGACATTATGGAGTGGAAGGGATGGGAAGTGTAATGTTGATGGCAAAAATAATATTTCAGGGGTTATGGTCGTTCAAACAGAAATTAATCACATATTTTTATCGTTACATTATCTTTTTCTAGAGAATTCACTCTAAAATTATGATGATTGTGAACAGTTCTGTTCTGTTTGTTTTATTCTTTTTTTCATTTTGTTATGCTGTTAGTGGTGAACAAAATCTCAGAATGAGAAAGAATGTATCAGGAGACTAAAGTTTTCTGGAAAAAAAAGGGAAGGAAATACATGAATTGGAAAGAAAAAGTGAGATGAGGGACGGAAATTAGATTGCTTAATTGATGATATCATTGGGCTGCTCCAATTGCCTCCTCTTCCTGAGTGGGTAGAATACCTGTCAGATATACTCTGCACCCAGTAACAGAACATAAACCCTATAAACTGATATAACTAGTAGGAGTGATATAAATATATTACAGGAAGGGAAGAGAGGAGGAAAACAGACCTGCAAGGCTGTAAATCCTCATCTATCAGACCTTAGAGTCAACAGGTTATATCATAGAAGATTTGCTTAAATATGTTAGAAGTATGGGTACAACTATCAGAATTAACAGGGGATTAAGAAAGATTGCCCTAGGTGGGGTGTGCAAATGAGAAAGGATTCTGCTGCTTTTTACTATACACACAGCCTGTGCTCTTTGATTTATAAAATATAAACATGCATAAGTTTAGTTAAAATATTTAAAAAATTCAGTCAGGTGTCTAGAATTAAAGGAAATTGTGGAAACCATTAATTAGAGCAGAGGGCTTTGGTTAAAATGGGAATATTATTCATGAGGGCAGTTGAAAGAATGTCTGGAATAGAGCATTGGAGTTGACAAAATAAGCTAGAGGTTTCACTTCAGCACCCACAAATCTTAAAATATTTTCAAGCAATTTAACTATATTGCGTATGAGGTCATTGTGAGCCAGAGACTTACTAATTTTTATAGCTGGATTTTATTTTGTTTTTGTTTTTGTTTTTGTTTTTGTTTTCCTCTCAGTATTTTTTGAAGTCACCATTCAGTAAAACATATAGAAACGCTGACTCTGTGCCTGTTTGCATCTGGCAAGTTAGTGACATACTGAACAGAGAGATCAGATGCAGTACATAAGTTTTTCCTGGTTTTTGATTGCCTAGGAGTTGGGCATCCCTAGGCATATCTAAAGTGGTCTTGCAAAAGGCAATTTCCTCCTACTGCTAACAGTTACTTTCAGTTTGAAGGAGAAAGAAGTGTGGGGGAATGGAGAGAAAGAAAACTGACTACAGGTCTACAGACAAGCAAGCACTGGTTTCTTCACAGCTCCAGGCTTGAGAGGTAGCAAGACCCTGTGACAAATAGCTGTGTGTTTTACCCAGGCATATAGGACTATTTGCAAAATTGCAATGATGAAGAGTCTGTGACTGAAGTTTCACACAGAAGCATTAGAGAGCAAATGGACAAGAACAACAAATGTATAAAATAAAAATGATGGTGAGTACTACTACACCCACCATTATTGCTTGAGTAAAGTTGGTAAAGACCACACTGGTGGTGAAATAGCAGGAGCAGTTTAAGTCTTAGAAAAGTTAACTTTTTCTATTCCTTTCCAATCTTGAAGAATGCAGACTCGGTAAGACATCATGTTGCTTTGTAAAAAGTAAAGTTGTATATTTTGCCTCATTTACCTGAGTTTGTCGATTGGGATTCATGCTCAATGCATATGCCTAAATATAAATAGAAAATGAAGCATGATGCATGCAGAAAGGTCAGGAAAGACAGTGGCAGGTTATTCTATGTTGTTGTTTTTAATCTAATTCTACTTATCTTTAGGGCTTTTTTAGTTGAAAGGAATTTGTTCTTTAACAAGTGCCTTTTAATTTGATTGTCTTGGTGTTTAGGTAAACCCTGAGTAAAATTAAGGGAGAATACTCACAGACTTCTTTTTCACATGAAAGCTGAAGCTGATTCAAGAGGCCAAGCAATGCCATGTTGGGTGGTTAAATTCTGGATCTTGAAAATGTGACACTTCTGAGTTTTCTCTGATTTAATTATTTATGTGACTGCTGAGTTTTAGGGAGTGCCAGAAAGATCTATTATATAAGTTGGCTAAGCTAAGCTATTATACTAGTTAACTATAATTCACTTAAGTGAATTATTGGATTTTATTTCATTGCACACACATAACCTTTAAACAGTTTGTAAAACTTAGAGATAATGTTTGTCAGATTGACTTATACCTTAAGGTAAGATCTGAGATATTTAATAAGCAATATAACATGGGCATAAACAATCAAAACAGACTTCATTGGACAACTAACAAGGAGATGAGGATGGACAACCACCATACCAAGGAACTGAAAGAGTCTACAACTGCAATCAAGAGAGTCCAATCCATCGGCTGTATGGAATAAAAGCCTCCTCTCCATTAGAGGTGGAGTGGCCGGCCATCACCATCATAATACTCAAGATTGGGGAATAAAAGAAAAGAGTGGACTTACTGGTATTTTACTATAGACTTATTGTGATTCTAGCAATGGAAGAAATTATATCGTTGATATGGAGACAGTGGCCACTGGAGTTGCTGAAGGCAAGGAGAGGGGAAAAGATGTGTAATATGGGGGCACTTTCGGGGCTTTGAATTTTCCTGAATGATATTGCAATGACAGATACAAGCCATTATATATTCTGCCATAACCTACAGAATTGGGTGGAAGAGAGTGTAAACTACAATATAAACTATAATCCATGCTTAGTGGCAGTGCTCCAAAACGTGTTCATCAATTTCAATGAATGTACCTACTAATGAAAGAAGCTGTTAATGTGGAGAAAAGTGGGAGGTCTGGGGAGTGGGGCATATGGGAATCCCATATATATATAAATGTAACATTTTATGTAATCTGAGTATCTTTTAGAAAAAATAAAAAATATATGAAAAAACAGACTTCAGTTAGAATTGGATTAACCTTTTTAGATGAAAGTTTCACTTTCTTATTTTGAAGGTAACTTTTCAGCAGAGACCCAAGTTGAGCAGAATAAAACACCAAGACAATAGAACTAGTTGTAAATATTCAGTCACCTAACGTAAGAAGAATGCCATATTGGGTTATTTATTGCTGGTTTTCAGAAAATAGGAAATACACAATAAGGTCTGCAGACCTAATGTAAAGAGCAATATGTTTTATGTGATCTTATATTAGAGACACAAAGTTATTGAATATAAAAAATTAAATGTTTTAAATAATAAAAATGTGCTATTGACATGCCATTTTCCTACTATCCAAAATGTATTCTATTTCTCCCAAATTAACATATAGCAAATACATAATTAAAAATCAACTTTATGCTTTTCAAATACAAGAGAATAGAATGACTACCTTCAGAGACAATAGAGACAGAAAATAAATGGGCTTATCTCTTAGTCCTAATAATGCTAGGTAGAAGAGGAATATTTTGCAAATGAAATTGGGAACTGACTGTCAACACATTAAGAAAGGCATAAGGATCTCCTCTAATCGCACCCCCTAAGACAAGGTAAAAGAAAGTTACAATAAAAAACATTGGGAAGAGTTTAAGTATTTTGTTTGACAAAAAAATGAGGCCATTAATGACTGTAAAAAAGTACAATATCATTTTTCGAGTTATTGGGATGGCATCCAGATTAAAATAGGCTGAAAAGCATGTGAGGGCTTTCATTTGGGTAATATAGAAAATTATATATATATATAAAATCCTCATGACAGCTTTAGGAATGTTCTGAAAAGTAAGCATACTTTTAATGAATGCACAAACTTGCCAAAAAATAAGTATGTCACTAGGGATAAAATGAAGGTAAAGTTGAAAATCAGAGAGGTTTGCTATTGTGAAAATTGTAATTGTTCTAGGGTTGCTTGTTAGGGTCTGTATAAATGTGATTTTGGTTTTAATGGACACTAGAGACAGGGTTAATTTCTTTGGGTCTATTCAAAAAGAGGAGTTGGAACTAAAATTTCTGAAAAAAAAAAACAGAACACTCAAGGCAAAGTCAGAATAGAAACATTCCAACAATCATCAAAAAT
>PVKH010048019.1:0-10239 GCA_004027955.1 Chaetophractus vellerosus | reverse complement strand
CATATTATACTGCCATAATGTAAAGAAGAACTGATAAAGAAGTCAAAACAATTCACAAAATAAACCAAAAGAACAATGGCCACAACAACTAAGCACACATAAGCAGTGATGAAGATATAGGAAAGGTCCACAGAAGCCAACTGATAGCTCTCAATGGCATAAGCTGGCAAAATCTGAGCAACAAAATAAATAACACAGTTTTGGACTTTAATCCAAATTATAAAATTAATATCCATGAGTCTATACTGATATAAATGAATGATTTAATAAAAAATAAATACTTGAGGGACAATAGACAAATCTCTCATATAGAACAATTCTAAATGATTTATATAGATGCAACACCCTCAAGGAGGTAGAGCATAACTCTCCTTGTATGGTGTGAAATGCACATGATGACTTCCTTCCAAAGAGTACACTATGAAAAATAGTGGTGGGGGGAGTAACATTGTAGTGGAGAAACCTGACATATACTTTCCTAAGCCAAGTGGTTCAGGTTAACATCAACAGTGGTTAGTCAGATTGACAGTTATATCATAGATATGATATTATGTAAAGTAACTTTCCTTTTGTGGCCTTCTATCCCAAAATCCATAACTCTAATCATTATAAAACTTCCAGAAAACCCTGACCCATTGATTCCATGCAAAAGGTTTGTCCCTTCCTCCTTAGTACTGTCAAGAACATGAATGACAAGGGAAGTCTGAGAAACTCCCAGGTTTTTGACTATTGATGAAGGACAATAGCAAAATAATAAATCATATTATGCTACATACAAAAATATTAAACTTCTAGAAGAGTAGATAGGAGAAAATATTTGTGACATTGGATCAGATAATGGCTTCTTAGCTAAGAAACAAAAAATATAATTTGCAAATGAAATAAGTTAGATAGTTTCAAAATTAAGAACTTCTTTGAAACAAAAGGTAATTTTAAAAAGAAAAGAAAAGAAAAGAAAAGAAAAGAAAAGAAAAGAAAAAGCCATAGGAAGAAAGAAATAACCCAAAATATTTGAACAGGCACTTCACCAAATATATACAAATGGTACTTAAGAACATGAAAAGATGCTCAGCATCCATAACTCATTAAGGAGATGTAAATTAAAATCTCAGTTTGATGCCACTGCACACATATTAGAATATCTAAATGTAAAAAGCCTAATGATTCCAAGTGTTAATGGGGTTGTAAAACAACTGGTATGGTCATTCACTGCTGATGGCTATGTGAAAATAGAATACTACACAGAAAATTCTAGAAAAGTTTGAAGTTCTCAATATTCTTTAATACTATTGTAAATTTGTCTCCTGTTTAAATTACATTTTTGGTTGTTTGCTGCTGGCACATAGATATAAAATTATTTGTGTACATTAATCTTATTGTTAGTCATCATGTTACTCTATGTAACATTTCTCTTACTATATATAGGTCCTTTGGGTTTTCTGCATGAAAGAACACGCCATCTGCAAATAAAATGAGCAGTATTACCTCTTATCCATTTCATTGTATCAATTTTTGTTGTCTCATTTTGCCAGTTAAGATCTGCATTGTAATATGGTGACAGCATCTTTGTCTTTTTTATTTTCAAGAGATGATCTCTTTTGTATTTAATAGTTCCCCATTTTGGTCAATTTCTTTTCCAGAAGCATTACTACTTGGCATTTGGTAATATTCTTTGGTGCCAGGAAGGTTCATCCCTGGGAGTCATATCCCATGCTGAGGGAAAGGTACCATGTTTATATGCTGAGTTTGGCTTAGAGATTTGTCACTTTTAAGTAACAAGGAGGCTGTCAGGGGGTGACTAAGACAACATATTATATTAGGCTAAGTTTCAATTTCACAAGGAAAGGATCATAATCAAATAATGAAATAAAGGTTCTGGCATAATGTTCTGTCTTCCTTCACCAGGCACAGCCCATGTATTCAGAGGATTCCTGCTGTTCTAGTAGAGAATGTAGCAGGATTCACCAGGGTGGGAATTCAATATTATTTCAGCTATTTTGTGGGTCTCCACCTACTGAAACCATGTCCTATGAACACTTGAACATATCCATATGCCTTAGACTTATGGCCCAGGTGCACCCTTCTCCACACATTCCCCCCATCACCCACACTATGAAACAGTGATCCTCCCTTGCCACACTTGTGACCCTTCTGTGATCCAAACCTCTCCCAAAATGAAGCCAAAAAAGTAACCTAATAAAATTAATAGGAAAATGAAATAATAGTTTTTAAAATAACAAATAAAATACAAATTAAAGAAATTAAAAAATGAAATAAAATTTTAAACTCTTTCATCACTGTAAGATATGTTATATTCTATATACAGTGACAATTTCTTTACTACATTTCCCAGTGTCTTATTTCTTTTTCATTTATCTTTAAAAAAGCTTTAGGTTACAGAAAATTCATATAGGAAATATAGGGGGTTCCTATATACCCAATGAAATCCCTCTCTTTCACAGTCTCCTATTAATAATATTTTGCATATGCATGAAATATTTGTTACAATTGATGTACAAATATTGAGGCATTTCTACTAACTATGGACAATAGTTTACATTTTGGTTTCATTTTGTACTATACACTTTTATAGATTTTGACAAAATTTAAAATGACCTGTATCCATTAATACAAGATCATGCAAAATAATTCTAATGCCCTAAAAATTCCTTATGTTCCATCTATTCTATTCTTCCCTTCTCCACATTTCAGAATCTATGGTAACCACTAAGGTTCAATTTTTGAAGAATAAGATTTATAGTTACTTGCAATAATATCGAGGGCTTGACGTATTAGTCTGTTTTATTTTATTAGCCACTGTTTATGTTCTTGAGGGATTCTTGTCCCTCTAACTGAGAACATAGCAGGAGTCCCCAGGATGGGATTTTACTAATTTATTGTTTCTTGTGTGGGTTTCCATCCACCGAGATATACACTGTGACAAGATGAACACTTATATATTCCATAGAAACCTGTCCCAGGTGCAACCTATCATGGTGGGTATCACCATCCCAAATCCTCAAGGTTGGGTAATGAACAAAGGACTAATAGACCTTATTCTATTATAGACATTATTATTCTAGCAAAGGGAAAACTCTTATCATTGATATGAAGGCAGCAACCACTAGAGGTTCTGAGGGTAGGGAGAGGGAAGAAAAAGTATAACATAGGGGCATTTTATAGACATTGGAATTGTCTTGCATGACATTGCAATGCTTCAATAGCATTGCAATTGAATTGTTTAGTAGCAATGCTTCAATATGTTTTCATCAGTTGTAACAAGTATACCACGCTAATGAAAGATGTTAATGTGGGAAAATGTGGGATTGGGAGGAGGTAAATCATATATGAATCACCTATATTTCTTATGTAACATTTATGTAATCTAAAGCTTCTTTAAAAATTAAAAAAATTAAAAAGAGAATGTCTCATTTCCATTCTTGTCATGCTTTATGTGAGGTTTTAAATACAGGCTATTTTTAGCAGTAAGCAAAATACTGTATTCTTTAATATAGGAAGAGTTTTGCTGTGAAAATATGTTAAGTTCATCATATATTTCTGTCTAATGAAATAATTATTTTTCACATTCAAATTTCTGATTTTGTAGTTAATATTTATCAGTGATCTAAATAATAAATGTACTGTAAACCTTTGATTATATTAGATCAATTAAGGGCTATTTGATTAGATTGCACCAGTAAGGCTTAGCCTGGAGTGGGTCTTAATCATCTTGCTGGAGCCCTTTATAAATAGAGGAATAAGCCACAGACACAGTAAGAAATATAGTGCCAGAGAGAAGCCTCCAGAATTTGATATCAAATCCAGGAGAGGGAAAAGCCACAGATGGAGCTGTCTGAAAGAGAATTAACAAAGAGGCCCAGAGGAGAGGGGAGAGAGGAGCAAATGCTGCCTTTATGCTCAGTTATGTGCCTGATCATTCAGTATATCTTGGCTGGTTACAAATTTTGGCAGTTGTTAGTAAAGATGCTATAAACATTTGTGTGCAGTTTTTTTTTTTGGTGCTGGCATACATTTTTGGCAGGGAGAAAGTAAGCCAGAAGAAGGCAGAGACTGGCAGATGTGCTATTGTGCCTTGCCTTATAGCAGGAGTCCAGGATTGCCAACAGTTGACCTTTTGGGAGACAGCTTTGCTTAATGCCTTGACTTGGTGATGTTCACAGCCTAAGAACTATAAGCTTTTAACCTAATAAATTCCAATTTTAAAAGCCAACCCATTTCTGGTATATTGCATTGGCAGCGTTTATCAAATTAAAACAACAGTTTTGTTCCTATTTTGTTAAAACATTTAGAGTCTCTATTTTAGAAGGAAGTGGATGAATTAATTTTGCTTCCTTTGACTATAACCTGGAAATATTATGTAATGTTATTTTGCTTTCTAGCTTCTAGGAAAGATTTTGTCTAAGGGTGGTGTCTTAGTTTGACAAACAGATGCAAAGTACCAGAAATTTGTTGACTTTTATAAAGGGGATTTATTTGGGGTAAAATCTTGCAGGCTCAAGGCCATGAAAAATCCAAACTGAGGCACCATAAAAGGTACATTCTCACCAAAGACAGCTCCTGTTGATCCTGGCATTGTCTCATGGTGAAGCAAGATGGCCACCATGTTCTGCCCAGGTCTCAGCCTTCCCTGCCAACTCAACCTTTCCTTTTGAGCTGTTCCCTGGGCCCAGGCTCTTGGGCTCATGATTAAGCAATCTTGTAGTAATCTCTATCCTGGCATAGTGCTTATTTCTTTCTGAGCCTCCAGTGTCAGCCTTAGCTGTTTCATTCTCTTCCAAATTTCAGCTTTGAAGTATCAGGCATATAGAAGGTCTGGCCTCCTCTTGAGCTGCTTGGTGGGCCCAGCATCTTGGGGCTTTATGTTTAATCAATCCACTCTCTTACACAGCAGGACCAGACATGGCAGTTCCCTTTCCTCTCTGTTTCTCCCTGCAAGTCCATTTATATCAGACCCAGAAAGGGGGTGGGGACTCAAACTGAATCACTCCTTACTGACAGTCCAATTGATGTCCCAAATCAATCTTATCAAGTAATCTAATCAAAGGCCCTTCAACTGAATTCAATGCAATCCAAGGCTATCACACACAGAGGAAGAGATTAATTTACAAATATACTCTTTCCTTTTTTTGGATTAGTGAAATAATCTCAAACTGCCATAAGTGGAAAAATCTATTTTTGAAAATATTGCTGTATTAGTCAGCCAAAGGGGTGCTGATGCAAAATACCAGAAAATGGTTGCTTTTTATAAGGTATATTTATTTGGGGTAGAAGCTTACAGTTATCAGGCCATAAAGCATAAGTTACTTCCCTCACCCAACTCTGTGAGGTGTCTGACTTCCTGGGTTCCTTTCTTCCCAAGGCTTGATTCTCTCCAGATTCAGCTGCTTAGTCTCTCCACAAGGCCAGCAGCAGACTATCAGGAAAACAGCTTTTCTCTTTTCAAGGCATCTTCCCTCCTTCCTCATGACCTATCTCCTCTGTATGCTTACCTTCTGGGTCTCCAGCTCAAGACTCCAACATCAGAACTCCAACTCAAAACTCTAATTCAAAACTCCAACCCTGTTCTTTGCCATGTCTTTTATCTTTGATTCCCCACCCACCAAGGGGTGGGGCTTAATGACCTACTGACATGGCCTAATCAAAGTCCTAATCATAATTTAATCATGCTGTTTTCATCAGCCAAAGGGATGCCTTTTGAAATACACTAAAGATTGGTCAGTCTTTATAAAGGGTATTTATTTGGGGTAGATGCTTACAGTTACCAGGCCACAAAGCATAAGTTTCTTCTCATACCAAACTCCACATGTTGGAGCAAGATGGCTGCCGACATCTGCAAGGGCTCAGGCCTTTGGGTTCTTCTCCTGCTGGGGCTGCATTCCTCTCTGGGCTTAGCTTCTGTTTCCTCCACAAGTTCAGCTGTAGTCCATGAGGTTCTCTATGCTTTTGCGTCTCTCCACAAGGCCAGCTGTAGACTATCCGGTGATTGGCTCACTCCAACATCAGAAGTGCTTCTCCAAATCTCTGCAACTCAAATCTGCTGCCTGGCCTTTATACTTGAGACCACACCCACTGAGGGGCGGGGCCCAATGCCCTCCTGACATGGCCCAGTTAATGCCCTTATCATAAACCAGTCATGCCCAGATGAATAGATGAGTTTACAAGCATAATCAAATTTATATTTTTGGAATTCATAATTACATAAAACTTCCTTTCCCAGAGAAAGAGACCAGTTTACAAACATAATCCAATATCTATTTTTGGAATTCATAAATAATGCCAAACTGCTACAATTGCAAATATTTATAAACCCATTTGTGCCTAATATTTCCTATATGTGATTTTTTTAATTAATTCAGTTTCTTATAAGTTACAAAACTATCCAATTTTTATAATTCTTTTCAAGTCACTTTGGTAATAGATTTTTCCTAGAAACATCATTTTTTCCTACATTTTACAAACTTGGTATTTGTTGCTTGTAATATATGATTTCATTTTCTTTTTTAACAATAAATTTCATGTTTGCATTTTGGAAGAATTGCACAAAAATACATATAATTTCCATATACCTTATATACCATAAACACATGCTTCATTTCCCCTATTATTAACATCTTACATCACAGTAATTTGTAACAATTAATGAAACAATATTATTGATATTTATTATTAACTAAAGTCTACAGTTTACATTAAGATTCACTTCTTCTGTAGTACAATTCCAAAGGTTTTGAAAAATGTGCAATATTATGAATGGACATTATGTTATCATACTGAATAGTTTCATCACTTTAAAAATTACCTATGGTGGACCTCTTAATCCCTCACTCTCTCATCATGAGCCTGTGTTATACTCTGATCTTTTTACTAATCTTCTAGTTTTGTCTTTTGAGAATGTCCAACAGCATATAGCTTTTTCAGACTAGTTTCTTTCACTTAGCATTGTGTCTTTAACTTTCCTATATGTCCTTTCTAGGCCTGAGAGCTCATTTCTATTTATTGCTGAATAACAATCCATAGTATGAATGAACCACTATCATATCCATTCCCCTATAGGAAGGTGTCTTAAGATGCTATAAACGTTTGTGTGCAGGTTTTTGTGCAGGCATATATTTTAAACTCCTTTGAGTAAATACATAGAAGTTTCATTGCTGGATAATATGGGAAGCCTATGTATACCTTTGTAGGAAACTGCCAAACTGTCTTCCAAGGTGGCTGAATGATTTTATATTACCAACAGCTATGACAGAGAGAGAGTACTTCTTACTCCACATAACAGCATTGGTGTTATTGTCAGTGTTTTGGATTTAATCCATTCTAATAGGTGTATAATGATATCTTATTATTGATTTAATTTGCAAATCCCTGGTGATATTGATATTGAAAGTTTTTTCATATGCTTATTTTATCATCTGTATGTTTTCTTTGGTGTGGTCTCTGTTTAGAGAGCTTTCTAAGTGTTGAGTTTTAACAATTTTTAAACAGTTTAAATTGAACTATCAGTCCTTTCCATATTTTGTATACAATTCCTTTGGATTTTATTCCCCAGGGAATAGGCTCCACCCTCTGAGAAAACTGGGGTAGAGGTCAGACTCTCTACAACCTCCAGGTTACAGACTCAACCCTCAAGGAACTGTGGGCTGGTGTCCAGATTCTTCCCAATTCCAAGGGAATATGTTTCACCCTCTTTGAATACTGGGACAGATTAAGAACATTGCTGATTAATGTGGGTCACTCCTTAAGTGAAGTAGCATCAACAAAAAAAGCCTACTTACAATGGGTACCCAGCCATAGAATGGATTAGATTTAAGAACAGGCTTTTCTGGTGTACATCCAATTTCAAACCACAGTCATCTTTATGTTCACTGGTTATCTCTTCTGCCAGCTCCAATGGCTGTTGAAACTCTAGGGAATTTTTAATTGCAGTTATTTTGATCTTTAACTCCAGTATCACTTTGGTTCCTTTTTATAATTTCTATCTTTATATTAATTGTCATTTTATTCACTTTTCATTGTTCTGGTATCTTTTAATTCTTTCACTCTGTTTACTTTAGTTCTCTGACCATATTGAAGATCAATTTTTCTAAGACTTTGTATGGAATATCATAGGTATATCTTCTTTGTTGATGTTTTCTGAAGTTTTATCTTCTTCATTTGTATGGGCCAGCATTTCCTGTTCCTTTGTTTTGCAATATTTTGTTTCCTATTGAAAATTTTAATATTTTAATGTATTAACTCTGGTGTTTA
This sequence comes from Chaetophractus vellerosus, assembly GCA_004027955.1. Taxonomy (NCBI): domain Eukaryota; kingdom Metazoa; phylum Chordata; class Mammalia; order Cingulata; family Chlamyphoridae; genus Chaetophractus; species Chaetophractus vellerosus. The sequence goes on along the minus strand of PVKH010048019.1, from coordinate 1,974 downwards.
GTTCCTAAGCTCTATGTTCACTAAATATGTATGTAGCTAGTGGCATCACAGAGATTTTCATCAGTGTTAGTTGTTAACATAAACAAATATACCAAAGCAAAAAACACTGTCACAGTCTTGGCAAATTGGCTGGTTGTCGTTTTCAGAGTTTCACTATCATACCATAAAGGTCAGCCTGAGTTGAAAGTGTATGGTATTCTAAGTCATTTCTGAATTTGCATCTTGTGGTAATCATGCACTGTGAACTTAGGAATTTCCACATTTAAAATAACCAAATTCTCCCTCTACTCCCTGTGGGATAGGCTTTCCACCTCTCCTGGTTGCTCTATTGTATGTCATGAAATCCATAATACTTTGTCCAAGGCTGTTTGATTTGATTGTTTCCAAATTATATTTAGCTGTCTACAAGCTAACTGCAGGCCAAGTTCCTGGAAGGTGATCCAGAAAGGAGTCTCCTGGCTCAGTCCTTCATGCTGCCACCCACTAGTATAATAGAGCTTGTATTGCTCATTTGAACAGGGCCAAGAACCCACAGCTAAAACACTAACTCCACTCTGTGCCAGAGAGGGATAGAGGAGGAGCAAGAATGTCACATGTGTTTCCCTACCAATTTTTTCTATTAGAGAAGTTGTAGGTTTACAGAAAGATCATCCAAAAAATAGAGTTCCCCACATACTTACCCTCATTTTTAACATTTTGCATTAGAGTGGTACCTTTATTATAATTCATGGGAGAATACTGTTATAATTATAAAATTAGCTATAGTCCATAGTTTATATTAAGGTTCACATTTGTATTTCTCAGCCCATTTTAATGTTTTCTTTTTCATTTTTATTCTAGCATCTTATATATCATCTAAAATTTCTCCTTTTAATCACATTCAGATATATAATGCAGTGGTGTTAATTGTAGTCGCAGTGCTGTGTTACCACAACCACTATACAATGCCAACTTTTCCTACACCCTAATCAGAAACTGCTCCAATTAATAATTAACTCCTTATTCCCTACTCATATTCCTTTTATGTTGGGATTTCTTGATTCAAAATTACCCAGTTACTGTAATACTCAACCTGTTTTCTGGAGTGGTTAGGAAGATATCTATGCCAGTTTTTGTAAGTTGTTCAAAGATTCTGTGGGAGAATAGAATGTTGGAGCATCTTACACCACCATCGTGATCAACAAAAAATCTAGATTAAGGATTTTTTTCATCTTTCTTCTTTTCTAATGTGTGTTCAATTTTATACATTTCTTTCCATATACTATTTTTTGTATCCTACAAAGTTTGATAGGTTTTATTTTTAATTTTACATAGCTGAAAATATTTTTCAAATTTCTCTTAAGATTTCTTCAAATTATGTGTCATTTATATATGCTTCAGTTTATCTCCAAATATTTGGAATTGTCCAGCTTTCTTTCTGTTATGACTTATAATTTGATTCTATTAAAGTCTGATAGCATGTTTTGTGTAATTTCAATTCCTTTAAATTTGTTGAGATGTGTTTTATGGCCCAGGATGTAAGCTATCTTGGTGAATGTTCCATGTGATTGTGAGAAGATTGTGTTTTCTCCTGTAAGTGGATAAAGTATTCAATAGTTGTCAGACCCAGTTGATTGATGGTGTGGTGAGGTTCAACTACATCACTATTGGTTTTCTGGCTATTGGATCTTTCCATTATTGACAGAGGGTCTTGAAGCCTCCAACTATAATAGTGGATTTCCCTATTTCTCCTTGCATTTCTATCCATTTTTTTTTCACATATTTAGAAAAGCTGTTTTTAGTCATATGGAAAGTCAAGATTGTTAGGTATTTTTGGAGAATTCAATCTTTTATATTCATGTAGTGCCTCTCTTTATCCCTATATTTCATTGCTCAGAAATCTACTTTGTCTGATACTAACATAGCTACTGTGGCATTCTTCAGATTAGTACTAGCATGGTATGTCTTTCTCCATACCTATGATTTTTTTTTTAA
>PVKH010048018.1:0-10238 GCA_004027955.1 Chaetophractus vellerosus | reverse complement strand
CCGGATTCGGTTCCCGGGGCCTCCTCGAGCAGGCCACCACAAGGTGAGCTGACTCAGCGGGCCGCCGCAGTGCAGGGAGACAGGCAGACACATAAGAATGCAAAGATGAACACAACAAGAACAAGCAGAAAGGGGAGGATATATAATAAATTAAAAACAATAAATCTTAGGGAAAAAAAAAAAAAAGAAATTAACAACCTTACCTGCCACATCAAGGGTCAACCAAGGCCTCCTTGTCAATGGTTCATGCATGGCTTTAGGCCCCTTCTGTCCTCCCCTGGGGCAAGGCCCCAGCAGCATGCTTGGAGCCTGGATTTGGGTAACCCTGAGGTAACTGGTGCCTTTAATGGTGGCAGTTAAAAGGTGAGACTGTCCCAGACTCTGTGCCCATCCCTTCTTACCTTCTCCATCTTGGCAATATGGTCTTGATTGTTGAAAACTGAGAAGACTGTTTCTAAGAGGGAGTTAATAGATGTTTGGGCGCCCATGGAAAGTTTTTGCAGCTTTCTATGGATATCTGAGGCAGACTGGAGCTCCTAGGAGGATCTATTCTTCTCTAGAGTTAGGATCTACCAAGAGGGTATTTTATTGCCTCTACCAGCTTTCTTTGAAATAAGGCTGGGTTTTTAGGTTCTGCCTCTGAGTAATTTCCCTGAGCTTATTTAAAATTGACCGGTTTGGTAGTACATTTCCTCATCCTATTAAGGAGACATGGCCACGTGTTCTCTGGCCCTCAGATCTGTCTGTCCTCACCTTCTCTCTCACACAGGTTTAACTGGAATTCAGGGTCCCACAGAGCCCACTCTTGGCCATATTGTGGCCACATGGTGTGTCAGGAAAAGATTAGCCTCTTTCTTTTTAGACTATCAGTAGGCAGGTTGTTCCAATTAAAAGCTGTCCATTATCCTAGGGGAGGATAAACGCATTCATCTGTCTAGGTGGTGTCCCACTGCTAGACCTGGTTGAATGGATTGCTCTCTGGGGCAGCGTCCTGGAAGTTGGGAGCCCTGCTCGCAGGGATCGGGAGCTTTCTGTCTCTGTGTGTCCCCAGAGCCTTAGAGGTCTTGGGGGGCTTTTGGGTCCAGTTCCCAGACCCTAGTTCCCAAACCAGGCTCTCCCACTAGGAAAGGGACTGGATAGGGACCTTTATTTTGTCTACTTTGCAGAGATCTTAGGAGATAGTCATGAGAGAGCTCATGTCATGGCCACTCCCAGGGTCCAAGTTCTGCAGTGAAACCAGACATTAAAAGGCAATTAAGGAGAGACCGATCTGCATCTTACAGGCAAACAGTCTCAGGGGCCCCAGAAGTAATGGATTAAGAGGAACTTCAGGGCCTACTGGGGGCTGAATAAGGAACGAACCTCCTGGCACAGCCCATCAGTGGAGTCTTGGGGCTCGGGGCCATGCTAATCACAGACAGGCTTTAATTAAAACTCACCAGTCCTCAGCAGGGGTCAGGGAGCTCCACCTGCCTCTGCCTCCTGGCTGGCTAACCAAATAATGTTACCAGATGGCTCTGGATTTTGGGCTTCTAGGTTCTTGATTTATGTCAAATAAAATAATTTAAAGACATGCCATAGCGTAGTCAAGGGAGTAAAGAGTTTATTAAGAAACAAGAAAACAAGAAAAGTACACCGTGCATTCCGAGGCATGGACCACGGGTGTATTGCAGGTTGAGTTGCGTGCGTGTGACCCTAGGTCAGGGCTTCTTAAAGTCTATTTGCTATTCTGATTGGCTGCCCCACCTGTCATTTCTCAGGGGGCCAATGGTGAGGCCTTCTGAGGGTATCCAGGTCTTTCCCTCTCATTCCAAATGAGGTTTTCACGGCCAGGATCTCGCAGGGTCTTTCTGGCAGCCTTCTTCTCAGGAGGTTTCCAGGTAGGGTCTCACAGCCATGTGGTCTGTCAGCCATGTTGTCTGCTGGGCCAGCTGCCTTCCCCCTTTCACTATACTAACCCGCCTTACTCTTGATATCATTATTGGTTGTCCCATGGAGGATATTAGTAACAGTGGAAGTGACAAGCTCTCTACAAGTGATGTTCAGGTTTAGACTTTCAGAAGAGTTGAAGTAGAAGAATAAAGACTCCAGAGCACATATGAGACAAAGAGAGTTATTTTATGAGAGTTACAGAAGAGAGTTTTGGCTGACAGATACTTTAACTCCTTATCCAATTCAAGTTGCCACTGTCAGTATTGAGAAGACATCCCCAACAAGCATTAAAAGAAAGACAAGAGAAAGGGGGATCATTCAAACAACAGGGAAGCAAGAGAATTCTCATTGAAAGCTGAGTCACTGGAAGATATTCTCAGATCAAAGGATAAATGGTTGCTTCTTGTTTGAATTCAGATTAATAGTGTATTAGTCAGCCCAAGGGGTGCTGATAAAAAGTACCAGAAATCTGTTGGCTTTTATAAAAAGGTATTTATTTGGGGTAGAAGTTTACAGTCATAAGGCCATAAAGAGTACGTTACTTCCCTCACCAAAGTCTGTTGGCACGAGTTGGTGAAAGATGGCTGCTGGTCTCTGCAAGGGTTCAGCCTTCCTCTTTCTTTTAAGGTTCCATGATCCCAGTTTCTTCTGATCCAGTTGTAGGCTAGCATAAGGCTTGTCTCTCTTCCTGGACTTGTCTCTTTCTAGGCTCAGCTGCTCTGCTCTCTCTACAAGGCTGGCTGTAAAACATCGGACAAATTGCTTGGCTCTCTCCCAGGGCTCCAGTGTCAAAACCTCAGCTCTCTCCTCTGCCGTGTGTTTTCTGTGTGAGTCTCTGCCCACCAAGGGTGTGGGGACTCAACATCCTAGGGATGTGGTTAAATCAAAGCCCTAATCTTAATTTAATGAAGTAAAAGTGAAACCTCTGGATTTAATACAATCAAAGGTTAGGTATCATGCCCAGAGGAACAGACCAGTTTACAAACATAATCAATATTTTGTTTTGGAATTCATCGATAATATCAAACTGCCACAAATAGTACAGTTTAGTACTGTTTTGTTGCAAAGGTAAAAGTCTCTTTTCCCCACCATCCTCCAAGACCATGTGTGCAATATTGGTAGCTCTTCTTTTTCTCCTGCCCCTGTCTCCCTCACTTTCTCCTTCCCTCCCTCTTTATTCCTTAGTAGAGTATTAGGAAAAAGGAGATCAACCAACAACCAACAAAGATTAGTATTTACTGAACACTTGAATATAAAATGTTGTGTTAAGGACTATATGGAGATTTTTCCAAATAAAATAGTTCTATTGAATGACCACCACTTATTCAAACCACTGGATTAACTTAAACCCACAGACGAATGCCCGTGGCCTCTGAACATTTACTAATAGGCTACATCATAGTATACCTTATGCATGCCCACCAGCTGAGTTGTAACTATCAAGTCCATTCATTCATTCCCTCAATGGTGCCTCTGATGGTTAATTTTATGTGTCAACTTTGCTAGGTTATTTTGTCAAATCCTGGCCTAGTTGTTACTATGATGGTATTTCATAGAAGGGATTGGCATCTACAATCAGTTGACTTTAAACAAAAGAGATGACCCTCAGCAATGTGGGTGGGCCTCTTCCAATCAGTTGGAGGTCTTAAAAAAAAAGCCATTGAATGAATGCCTGCATCCCACATGGGAGGTCCAGGGTTCTCCCATGTGCTTCCTAAAAACAAAACTAAACAACAAACAAACTAGGAAACAAACAACTCAGAGGACCCAATGTAGCTCAGTGGGTGAACACTGGCTTCCCATATACAAGGTCCCAGGTTCAATCCCCAGCCCTGGTAGCTAAAAAAAAAGGGGGGGGGGGTGGAGGGGACTGAGGATTGTAAGAATCAGAATGCATTTTGCCTCAATGCTAGACTCTCCACTCTTCCCTGACTTCCCTTACAGACTCAGACTAAAGACTTCAACTTCGCCCTTATTAGAGTTTCTAACCTTTGGGCTGCTCCATGAAATTTGGATTTACCAGCCCCCACAATTGCCTGAGCCAATTTCTTATAATAAACCTCTTAATACATTCATGTATATAGACGTGTGTGTGTGTGTATATATATGTATGTATGTATGAAGAGCTTTATTATATATATACATATATCAAATTGGTTTTTCTGCAGAGCTCTGACTAATACATTGTCTGGGTACTTGCTATGTGACAGGCATTGTTCTATGAGCTAAGGACACAATAGTGAATAATATAGACAAAAATTTTACCCTTAAGAAGCTTATCAAGAATCAATTGTGATAGTTTCCGAAACACTTTTTCTCCCCCAAACTCTTAATGTCAGTCATTGTTAATGTAATTAGGTAATTTAATTTTTGTATACTTAAATATAAGTGCAAAACTATATTTGTTTCTATTAAAAAGTAAGTTGATGTCTTTGTGTGAAGCTGAAATAAAATAGTTATTGAATTTTTTTTTAAAGTAAGTTGAATGCTTTGCAAAGATAATCACAAATTATCCTTGGTAAGATAACTAGAATATACTACATAACTATAGAAGTATTCTAAATTCATACTGTTTCACAAGTGTCCTCAAGTTCAATGTTTCCTTTAACAACAAAAACAAATAAAATAAAAAACCAGAAAATTGTAGATTTTGCATTATGGGAATAGTTTATGTAAAACAGATAACTTGGAACTCTCAACAGCAGATCCATAGTCAAAAAGGCCTTTGCTGGCATTAAAAGATTGGTTAATGAAAGTATAATGATAGGTTTTTAGTAAAAATAAATCCTTAAGTTACTAAGTATAATTTTTATAGTTCTCCACATTAACTTTTTGGATTAGCTGAAAAGCTACTCAACTTAACTTTCATTCTCTAAGACAAATTCCATCTCTTCTTATCGTTGTAAAATGTGGCAGGTTCAGCATAAGTCTACATTCGGCCCGAAACTGATAATCAGTTTCTGTAAACAAGATCATTTTTTCTCCTAGATTTTCTCTTACACATTGTAGGGGGAAATATAAAAATCAGGGATTCAACTTTTTAAAAGTTTTTCAAAGTGATGCTTTGTTAAACACTCCAACTCCACCAAACAAAGCCTTTAAAAAATCAACTTTCTTGCACAGCAGCTCACTCCCACCAGACAGTGTAAAATTATGCTCTTTAAAATACAACATAAATTAGGAAGCTTAACTTCTGTCTTGCTCTCCAATTCTGAGAAAACATTTAAAAAAAAAAAAAGAAAGAAAGAAAGAAAAAACAAGCTTAGCAGCCATGAAACCCCCAGGCAAGTCCCTGCGGGTCAGGTTTAGATGACAGCATATTCATATTAAATTACTGTGTATGTTCTAACATGGCTAAGTTTAAAAACAGGAGGGTTGTGCTATTTGCCACACTCCCTTCAACCAAACTGAATGGGCGGTTACATAACTTGCCAAGACAAGTAGTAGAAATGAGTCAGAGACAAGACCAGCCCTACTAAAAATTGTGCATTAGGCAATTTGACTTCAATACCACACCCCTTTACTACTACACTGATTTCCTTGATCCCCTCCCTTGGTATCAACAGCCCTGAGTGTCACCTCATCCTCTCATACTACAGACCTTTCCCTAGACCAAATTCCTTTCATTCTCTCTCTCCGTCATCACTGAAACTGACTTTCCTTCTCCACTCCTTCCCCTTCATTAATTAAAATTTACCTTTCCAGGACCTTTCACCCTCGGGATTTAAAGTGACAACTACTTAATCTGAAAAACCAGTCCATACTATATGCTTAGAGAGAAAGCTGGAAAATAAAGTGAATTTTAACTATGACCTTCCAAATCTAACACCTTTGCAGTTTAACTAATTAGTGACTAAATGTGGGAATTTCCAGCAGAGGCTTTTAGGAGAGGGAAATTTTTTGGTTTAGAATAGAACCTTGAAGTACCTGGTAAATCAAGTAGGAATAGGTTCAGCCTAATTTGTAGCCAGCCCTAGTTAGAGTAACTAATTAGCCCTGGTCAGTTTGGGGCCAGGAAGGGGAAACTGGAAAAGAGCCAAGTATCAAAAGAAAGTTGCTTGGCAAGGAAAGGTGGAAGTTACAGGAACATCGCAATCAAATTTTTCTGACTTAATCTTTCCTAGGGCTAACCAGCACTGGTGCCTAGGAAACATTTCCAAACTTTCTCTCTAGAGTGAAAGAGATTATTTTCAAAAATTATTTCAGTAAGTCTGAAATATTCACTTACTTCAAAGTCCCAACTGTTTTGTTGTTTGTTTCTTTGATTTCGTTATCATGCACTAAAGTTTACAGTTTTTACAAGTGTATTTCATTTGATCCTGCTGGATGTCTAATATTATGTGTGGAACATGTTAGCTATTCTTATTTTCCCTACTTTATAAATGAGGCTCAAAGAAGTTAGGCAGCTTGCCAAGATTTGTATTTAGGGCTTCTGCGTGCAAATGCTATGCTCTTTTCGGTGTACTGAACTTCCAGGCTGCCTCCCAACCTTTCGAGCTATCTGTGCCATTGCTGTCATGTAACTCGACATCCTACGGGAATTCTCAAATTTTAAAGAGGGCTTGGCTACTACCAAAAGAAAACAGCTTGTTTATTCAATGGACCTGAGGGTAATTGTAGTGCTATCTGGTTTCCATCACTGCATTTTCCTCCCTAGCTAATTCTTGGTTCACTTCGAAGTGTTAGTACAGCATCACAAAGTCTTCCTTAATCACTGTCAGAGTTTGTCCTCCAATTACCTGCTCATGTTTTGATGGATTACTTATCTTGTTTCTGCTTCTCACCTGAGCTAAGTTCCCATCACAGTCTTCACTCTGTAAGCAAGAAAGGATAATGTGTTTCTGGTTTTAAAGGGGGGAAATGCTTGCATAGTTGGCACAAGCCAGTATACAAATATTTCACATTGAGATGAACACAAGAAACCAGCTGGGAAAATACTGCTATTTGCAGATTTAGATTAGCCTAGATTTCATTTCAATTTTTAAGGTAAAAGATGGAGTTTTTATATCATAGATATTTTAATCAAGGTACTCAATCTTAACATTTTGGAGAGACATAGACAGATAGATCCCTTTGTGAATTTGCCAGAATGTATGGATGCTTTCCCTAGAAAAATGCACAAGCACACATATTTGTTATACAACTTCAAGAGTTCATTATGGGGTGGTCTATGGGTCCCACATAAGACATTCCTGACTTATAGTGTGTCACAAGGATGATCCCTAAGTAATGAACATCATGAGGCCATGGGCCACTTCGAGCCCAAATAAATTTGTGTTATGGTCAGCTATCTAATTTCTTTATTAGTAATAGTAGCAATCTATGTTGATCTTTTATAACAAAAGTGACACATGCTTCTTATTGTAAAGATTTTAAATTAAAATATTACAGAAATGCAATGTCCCCTATAATACTATTTCTCAGAGAAACTATTCTTATCCGTGTATATACTTTCCATATGTATTTAATGATATATATAATCATACTATATGGCGATTTGATTTTGTTACTAGATAAGTTATCATTGCACTAGATAATGTATATGAATAGGTCAGTTTTTTAAAATCATTTTGCTACTACGGACATTTATTTTGTTTCCCACTTTATGACTACAAATAATACTGCACTGAATATCCTTGATCATATCTCTGCCTATCCATGTATGTAAATTATTTCTGTAGGCTAAATTTCCAAAGCGGAAGAAGTTAAAGGATATGGACATTGTAAAGTGTGAAAGACATTGCAATTGCTCCCTCAAATGGAATAGACCTATCTAAAATCGTCCAACAATTATGAGAAGTTACCTATTTCACATATTTTGCCAATACTGGATATTATGTCATAAAAATATTTTTCCATTATGATATTTAGAAATGATCTCATCAGAGATATAATTTTTATTTCTTTAATACAGTTGTTTTATTTCAAATGTTCATTGTTTTTCTGTATTTCTTCATTTGGAAATTTCCTGTTCATTACTTTTGCCCATTATCTTCAGGTCCAAATCATTTTTATTTTTCTTATTGATTTGTAAATTACTTTTTAATATTGAGGCTATAACCCTTTGTCAATAATATCAATTATAAATATTATCCCAAATGGTGCTTGTTTGTTTGTTTTTAACTCTAAGAATTTTTGTTTGTTTTTTATTACTCTATAGAAGCTTTATATTTTATGTAGTAAAATTTATGATTTTTTTCTTTAAGGTTTTTCGTTTTTAGCACATGTTGAAAGACTATATCTACTCAAAGGTTTTTGATGAATTCACTCATGCACCTCATAAAATATTTTATGATTTCATGTTTTATCTTGCAATTTAAATGTAACTGAACAGAGGTTCAAAGTACACCCCAAAATATATAGTAGTTTGTATAAGATACAGAGAACATTTCATTACAGTGTGCGAAAGGGTGAATTAATAGGTAAAGATGTGGTGGGTTACTGCTACTACCATCAAAATAAATTCCATATGGATCAAAGAATAAAACATGAAAAACAAAATCACAAAAGTTCTAGAGGAAAACATGGGAGAATTTTTGGTAGCAGGAAAGAAAATGGCTTTTAAGCATAGAAAAAGACACAAGACAAATAAAAAATATACCTATAATGAGATACCATTTTGTACCTCAGATTGGCAAGAACAAAAAAGTTTAATAATGATGTATTGGTGAGGGTGTAGGGAAACACTGTGTTTCCCCACAGTGTGGGAAAACAAAGTTCCATCTTTGTTATGATGAGTAACGTGCCACTTCTGTGGGGGGCAACTTGGTTTTGTCTACCATAAAGTAAAATGGGCCTACGCTATAATCTAGCAATCACTCGTCTGGAAGTTAAACTCACAATTCTATTCTACATAGAACCAGGACCAATTACAAGAAGTGTATTCCAACTTATTAGGAATGGTAAAAGATTGGAAACAACCTGCATATTTTTGTTAAAAATGGAGGTATTTCATAAATTGTGCTGCATAGCATAGAATACTATGTAGCCATTCAAAAGAATTAGGACCTTCTGAAAGATCTGATAATACATAATCCCAGAAAAATAATATGAATCTTTTTTAAAAACAAAAAAACAAAAAATAATGTATTAGATGAATAAGTATTTATGCTAAAATTTCTTTAGAAAGGGATGTGTAATGTCTATGTGTGCATTTGCAAAGATAAACAAGAAATAGCTTGTTTTCCAAAACCATTTATTGAATGATACACATCCCTTTGTCGCCCTCCTTATCACAGACTGTACCTAGTTTTGGGGTCTAGTTTGCTGCTAATCATTGTAATTTATAATGTATTTTCATATCTGGTAGTGTTCTCCCTCCTCATTTATTTTCTTTCTAAAAATCTTGGTTATTTTGGAATTAAATTTACTCTTCTTAATTTTAAAATTATTTTGTCAGATTCCCAAAAGTGTTCTGTTAGGCATTTGATTAGAATTGTAATGGATATATAGACAACTTAAAAAAGATATAATTATACAATGTTTGAATCTTGGTGTTTGTTTTAAAAGTATTTCTCTTTTATTCAAACACATTTTATGCCTCAGAAGTTTATGATAAGTAAAGTTTATACATTTCTATTAGTATTTATTTTTAGCTATTTAATTCAGGGGCTATTTATAAATATGAATTTTTTGTATATTGTATTTTACAACTGGTTATGGTTTATACCTGGGAAAAGTCTTGATTTTTGTATATTAATTTTATAACTGGTTAACTAAACACATCTTTTTCTGCTTCTAAAAATTTTTCAGTTGATCCTTTTGTGTTTTCATATCATCTGCAAACAAATGAGAATCCTGACTTATTTTCAGTACTTAATTTCTTATTTTTTTTCCTATCTAAATGCATTGGCTATCATTTCCTTTGTTAGATGGTGTGCATTCTTGCCTTGCTTCTGACTTTGATGGTAATTATTACAGTGTTTCTCTATAAAGTAAGATGCTGGCTTTGGTTTAAAAAATATACATTTTTAAATCATCTAGTACAAATTCTTTAAAAGCTTGCATCAGGAATCATGCTGGATTTTACAAAATCCCTTTCAGCATCAGTTAAGACACTATTACAGTTTTTCTCCTTTGACCTATTAGTATAGTACACTAAGAATGGATTTTTCTATTATTGAGCCATCCCTATATACCTGGATAATTTTGATATTTCATTTGTAATATAGTGCTTGGTTCTATTTATTAATGTGTATATATATATATTTTTTAATTTTTGTTTAGTACACACAATACAACTTTGTATCTGTGTGTGAGTGAGGTACCAGGACCGGGGATTGAACCCAGGACCTCATATGTGGGAA
>PVKH010048017.1:0-10239 GCA_004027955.1 Chaetophractus vellerosus | reverse complement strand
TGTATGCTCTAAATCAGCAACCTCTCTATGGTGCTGTTTCTCCCATAACCAGGATTCATAGGTCCAGGAATCAAGGGGTGGAAATGGGAGTGGCACCACTCACCATTACCCCTAGTGACCCACTAGGAAAATTTTTGCTTCCTGTCCCTGAAACCTTAAGCTCTGCTGGTCTACAGGTTTTAGTCCCAAAAGGAGGAGTGCTTCCAGCAGGAAATACAACAATGATTCCATTGAACTGGAAGTTAAGATTGCCACCTGGCCACTTTGGACTCCTCTTGCCCGTGAATCAACAGGCAAAGAAAGGAATTACCTTGCTGGCTGGGGTGATTGATACTGACTATCAAGGGGAAATAGGACTACATCTACATAATGGGGGTAAAGAAGAGTTTGCCTGGAATGCAGGAGATCCTCTAGGGCATCTCCTAGTACTACCATGCCCTGTGATTACAGTCAATGGAAAATTGCAACAAACCATTTCAAGCAGGACTAACAATGGCCCAGAATCTTCGGGAATGAAAGTTTGGGTCACCCCACCAAGCAAAGAACCACGGCCAGCTGATGTGCTTGCTGAAGTTAACAGGAACATGAAATAGGTAGTGGAAGAAGGTAGTGATAAATATGAACTTCAACCACATGACCAGTTACAGAAACGAGGACTGTAATAGTCATGAACCCTTCTTCCCTGTTTCTTTATATGACTGTATATGGACACAAAATAAATTTCTTGTTTTCTTCCCCAACATTTTCCCTTCTCATATGAAAAGTTGTATTAATTTCATGTCATAATATTTAAGGATGTGAAGTTTAAGAGTGAATATTGCCCAAAGTCTTGCACCATATTCTGTGGGGAATTAATGAGTTTCCGGTTGTATGCAGGGGAGTTAAACACTGTTAGGTGGAAATATATATGTATGCTTGTATGTTATTGTTTTTACTTAGAGACTAAGTATGATTTAGGGTAATGTGTATGGTTGCCGAGTTGACAAGGGGTGGACTATGATGGTTAGGCTAATGTGTCAACTCGGCCAGGTAATTGTGTCCAGGTATTAGGTCCAGCAAGCACTGGGCTAATTGTAATACAAGGGCATTTATGGACTTTGATCACCAGTGAGTTTACTACATGGATGGTTGATTACATCTGCATCAATAAGGGAAATTGGATCAAGAATGGATGATGCTTTTATCCATTCAGTTGACTGCCATAAAAGAGAACTGATTTCAACATTCAGAGAAAATTTCCCAGCTCGTCGTTTGACAGCCAACTTCTCCCAGAAACGCATCAAGGACCCTTCATTGGTCTTTCATCGGAGCCCTTGGCTCGCAGCCTGCCTGCGGAACCTGGACTTGTGCATCCCCACGGTCACATGAGAGACTATTATAAAATCTTATATTATTAACAGATATTTCCTGTTGATTCTTTTTCCCGAGAGAATCCTGACTAAAACAATGTGTAACTGTATGTACCTCAAATATGCTTATGAAAAAGTGCAGCTTAGGAATCAAGACCACACATTCTGGAATACAGCTCAGAAATAAAGAGCATAGACCCTGAAGTCAGAGGTTGTTGGGTTTTGGCATCACCACAACCCTTTACCTCGATCAAGTTACTTCCCTTTTCTGTGCCTGTCTTCTTGCCTGTAAAATGGGAAGAATAAGAAAATACTTCCCTCATAGGATTAACACTCTCCAAGTGTGTTAGCCATTGTATGCCTGAATATGTACTATAATCTCCTCATGTCAACCCAAGAATGTTAATCATTTTTTCTTTACACATAAGGAAACTGAGTTTCAGTTGCTTCAACCCAGGATCTCACCCATGGTTTGGGATTTTCCTTGGATTGAATCCAGATTTGTTTGACTCAACTCTTCACACTCTGCTACACCTTGCTTAAAGATGTAATAGGTTGAGTAATGGACACAGCCCTGCCATTTGCATGACCCCAGGGGAGGCTGTGCCCAGTTTTCTCCATGGGCTGGCTCTCCCTGGAGAACACAGTTCAGATATGAACAGCATTCTCTGAAGTTGTATTAAAACAGTGGCCCTGGGGTAGAGAGGCAAAATCAACCAAGAATAATTCAAAATTCATAATTCTATACAGAGTACTGCCCACCAGTTTTATGTGAGGTGAGGGCCAGAACAATGAGGACAAGGCTACATTTGATTTATTCTGTTTAGAGGCCCTCCTGAAAAATACCTGCAGGTTTTCTGAGTATTTGACACAGAATGCACAATACCAGCGGACCCATATTCACTACAAAAAGCAAGTCAATTAAGAAACTACACAAATAGAGAAGGAAAATATAAATAGCTACCATTCATGGGGTACTTTTCATGTGCTTAGCATGCCCCAATTTGAGTGAAAGAATATTATCCACATAGGATGGGCAAGGTAATAAAGATCCAGGTAATTAATTTGTGTGAAGTTACATGGTCAGTAACAAGGAGAGTGACGGCACATTTAGATACAGTTGCCGCCAAAGCTGACTAGCTGTAGTCACTTCCTCACTGCTGTCACCTCCCAGCACCTGGTCAAAAGGACGTGCAATACCTCTGCCAGCAGTGGTGTGGGCAGCATCTGACTTGCCCTGCGCTGCGTGATTCTAATGAGCTGGAATCCCACATTAGCCAGGTAATACTCTAGTGTCAGAGACAATACATATGCAATTAGGTACAAATTTTTATTCTCTGAAGCTAGTTATCGTCAGCCTCTAGGGCACACTGTCTTAGGTCACAACCATATTGATTACCATTTCTCAAACTAATTTTATTAGTGAATGGAGACAAAAATTATTTAAGAAGGAATGTGCCTTATCATATATTCTGGCCTTATACCTTTGGGTTCAAATTTCCAAATTGTCTTCTTAGAGGAATTTGGTCTTTGTTAGAATATATGAGGGGGCACAGGAGTTGCACCAACTGGAGCAGATCAAAAGTGATAAGGAAGAACGACTGGAAGAAAGAAGAGTCACACAGAAGTGATTTTGTGAAAGTGTTGGGTGATGAGAAAGAGTGAGATGGTGAAGGCAGAGGGTGAAGTGGCCGCCATCTCCTTGGAGACATCAAGAGTGGAAAAGCACAGGGGTTCTTAAGATGTTCAGTGGTGATTAAGAAGGCCCTGTCTCCCCTCTGACATTCTTAAGGGGAAGCCCCACCAGGGATTTGGATTGCTTTGAATGATTTGTGAGTGATGGATTGTGCAGCCTGAACTTCCTCCATGTGGGCCTGAACTGCAGTCAGATATCTGAGTTCTACTGAGCCCTGTTACACTGAAGTATGAAGCCAGTACATTCCACCATGGGCTGCTGCAGCTGAAAAATAAGCATTTGAGGGCTCAGTGTTGACCACAGAACTGCCCTGCATTAGAACAACTTCAAGCTTGTTTTTGCACCTACATCATCTATCCCCTGTCAGGAGGATTTGGCATAGGAAGCTCTTACCCTGCTACCCTGAGAGCCACAGTGAGATGCAGCATCCTGTGGAGGTTTCCAGAGGAATTGTCACAGCAATCAGGGTTCTTGACCCTGGGGATTCTGCTAACATCTCTGACTTTGGAATGAAAACATCTCTTTTTGTAAAAAAGGTCAAATCCTCTCCCACAGTCACACCGGTATTGGACCTTCAGGTAGGATGGGGCAGTTTGTGGCCAATGGATACTCCAGCTAACAACATTAGGAAAGGCAGATAAATGCCCAAAGTACCCAACAAAAAGCATCAAGGAGCAGCAGAGGCAGCTGGACTGCTGAGGGGAGCACTTCCAGAGATGAGCTGACAGTCCCACCAGGGCTTCCCTGGGGTCCTTTGCCAATCCTGAGGGCTGGCAGGAAGCTGATGACCTTGTTAGGCCCTGGCAGAGGCTGCTGCTGTGGAGAGAGGGTTCGCTAAAGCATTTGGGAATTGTGCAGGGCTAGAGTGACAACTCTGAAAATTTGTGTGTCATTAAACACAATGTCAGTTTGACCTTCAGGTAGTTGTTGGATTGGATGTCAATGGAGCGAGAGGCAAAAAACAGAAACCAATAAACAAAACTCAGTGCTAAATCACTTACAAGCATGCTATTTTCTGCTGAGAAGACAAGAGCCACCAGGACCTTGAGTGATCCAGGTTAATAGCGGTTTCCACTGGTAGCCATGGTGAAAAGAATCCAAAGAACAAGGGTGAACTAGAGGTAAACTTAGTCTTATTAAATTTAATGTTAGCCTTATCTCATCCCCTTCCCTAATTAGAATAAAACTATCAGGGGGAAACGAAAGATGGCATCAGTTTTAGTGGCACTCACCATCTGTCCCATGTTGTTCTTACATTCCACCTGTCTTTGTTTAGTCCTCAGTTTTTATTTCTATCTCATCTATCCTGTTTTCTTTCTTTGATTACCTTTACTCTTTTCGTGTTTTCTTTTCTCCTTCCCTCTCTCCTCATCATTCTGGTCTTTTAGTTCGTTCTATCTATTTTTCTCTATTTGGCTTCCCATTTCATTGTTGGTACTCCGCTTTTTTATTCCTGTTACTCTACAGTGCTTACATGAGTTAAATATTCATTTTCCAAGGTTTTAGATGGTTTCTCTTCTTAGTTTTACTATTATTATTACTCTTATCCTTTTTCTTTTCTTACCCATTTTACTTTCTCTGGCCCTAATCTTTTTCCTTCATGGTGACATAGACAACAACAAGGAAAAAGAATGAGAAAAACAGTGTCAAAGAAAAAACTTAACACACTCACAAAAACAGCAACGAATTAAACCCTAGAGTAGAGAGAGAAGATAGTCAACTGAATAAACCCATCAAGATAAAAAGATGACCAGACAGCAACAAAAAATTCCAAAACATATTAAAAACCAGGAAGACATGCCCAAGTCCAATGAACAAACTAAAAACCATGAAAAGATGCAGAACATTGAACAACTGATCAAAACTGTCCAAACAAATGTCATGGGCCAACTTAATAAGTGAAGGAAGAGATTAAGGATATTAAGAAGATACTGGGAGAACATACTGAAAAAATTATAAACATACATAAAAAGATAAAGGTTATGATGGTGATGAATGGCACAATCCAAGAAATCAAAATACACCAGAAGCACGTAACAGCAGAATTGAACAGCCAGAGGAAAGAATTAGCGATGTGGAAGGCAGTACATCTGAAATCAAAGAGATAGGAGAACAGAAAGATAAAAAGTTAGAAAAAAATCCAGCAAGGACTTAAGGATTTGAAAAACAACACAAAATGCACAAACATACACATTAAGGGCACCTCAGAAGGAGAAGAGAAGGGAAAGGGGACAGAAGGAGTGTTGGAGGAAATCATGGCTACAAATTCCCCAACCCTATTGAGGGAGGTGGATGTACATGTCCAGGAAGTGCAGCATACCCCAAACAGAATAAATCCCAAAAGGCCTATGCCAAGACATATATTGTCAATCTGTCCAATGTTCAAGACAAAGAGAAAATACTGAAAGCAGCAAGAGAAAAGAGAACCACCACATACAAGGGAAGCTCAATAAGATTAAGTGCTGATTTCTCATCTGAAAACATGGGGGCAAGAAGGCAGTGGTATGACATAGTTAAGGTAGTAACAGAAAAAAAACTTCCAGCCAAGAATTCTCTATCCAGCAAAGCTGGCATTCAAAAATGATGGAGAGTTCAAAATATTAGCAGATAAGCAGAAATTAAGAGACTATGCCAATAAGAAACCTGCCCTTCAAGAAATACTAAAGAGAGTTCTACTGGTTAAAAGGACAAAACAGGAGAGAGAGAGAGAGAGAGAGAGAGATAGGGAGTTGGAAGAGAGTATAGGAAGAATTAAAAAGACAAAAAGAAATAAAAACCACATATGACATACATAAACTCAAAGAAAATATGGCGAATGTAAGTAGTTCCTCGAGATAAATAACACCGAATGTTTATGGATTAAACTCAGCAGTCAAGTGACACAGATTGGCAGAATGGATAAGGAAATATGACTCATTTATATGTTGTCTAAAAGGAACCAACCTTAGACCCAGGGACACAGGGAAGCTGAAAGTGAATGGCTGGAAAACAATCTTACAAGCAAACAATGACCAAAGAAGAGCATGAGTAGTTATGCTAATATCAGACAAAATAGACTTTAAATGCAAAACTATTAGAAGAGAAAAATGAAATCAAAAATAAGAAAGCACTAGAAAAAATTTTAAAAAAGAAAGATAGTTCTTTGAGAAGATCAATAACATTGACAAACCCTTAGCTGGGCTGGCAAAGAAAAAAAAGAGAGAAGATGCAAATTCATAAAATAAGAAATGAGGAAGGGGATATCACTACTGACCTCACAGAAGAAAAGATTATCATAAGAGGGTACTTTGAAAAATTGTATGTCCTCAAGAAAGATAATTTAGAGGAAATGGACAAATTCCTAGAAACTCACAATCAGCCTACACTGTGAAAGAAGAAATTGATGAACACAACAGATGAATCACAAGAGATAGAATCAGTCATCAAAAGTCTCCCAAATGAGAAGAGCCCAGGTCCAGATGGCTTCACCGGTGAATTCTACAAAACATTATAGAAAGAACTAACACCAATCCTGCTTAACCTCTTCCAAAAATAGAAGTAGAAGGAACAATGCCTATTCATTCTATGATACCAACATTACCCTAATATCAAAGACAAACAAAGATGTCACAAGAAAGGAAAATTACAGACCAATCTCTTTAATGAACCTAGATGCTAAAATCCTCAAGAGAATACTTGCTAATCATATTCAACAATACATCAAGCGAATTATACACCATGACCAAGTGGGTTTCATACCGGAGTATGCAAGAATGGTTCAGCATAAGAAAATCAATCGATATAATATACCACATAAAGAGATCAAAAGAAAAAAATCACATGATAATCTCTATAGTCACAGAAAAAGCATTTGACAAAATACAGCACCTTTTCCTGATAAAAACACTGCAAAAGATAGGGATAGAAGGAAACTTTCTGAACATGATAAAGGGTATATATGAAAAACCCACAGCTAGCATCATATTCAATGGTGAAAGCCTAAAAGCTTTCCCTCAGGAACAAGACAAGGAAGCCCACTATCACCACTCCTATTTAACATTGTGTAAGCTGTACCTGATCGCGCACTGAGGCAAAAGAAAGATACAAAAGGCATCCAAATGGAAAGGAAGAGGAGCAGCACACCCTCCTGTGCTCCAAAAAAGAGTGAACTCAATTGTATCAAAAATAGACCATTCTACCCAGTGGCTGCTCAGAGCCCAATATCCAGGTGTGCTGGGTCCAGGCATGACTCATCTCCAGCCAAGGAACCATAAACTAATAAACAAGCTACACACCAATTTCATATCGAAATTGTCAAGGTGTATTAGGAATGGGGTATCCCCAGGGAAATTAAATCAAAACAAACCACAGAACAAAAGAGAAAAACAAACCAAAAAATGAAAACACAATAAAACAAAATTGCCCCTCTCTATCATAAAAGGGAGGCACTTGAAATGAGGTAAAATCAGATGGTGAAATCTGTTGGGCAGGAAAGGCAAATATTCCCTGTCCTGGAGCAGACTAAATCCTTGATTAGACCCAGGCTTTGTTCCCAAAAAACGCATCCTCTTGTTTTTCATAACTGAAGGGTCCAACCCCTTCTCCACTCTGGGGCTCCACTAAAATGGGAGTTGCAGCTCATTTCCAGCTGGGGCTGGTTTGGGCAGACAGGAGTTGACCCATCACAGTTGTGCATCAACAAGGCTCCTCTAAGACTGTGGGACTAGGCCAGGGGAGCAGAGTTCCTCAATTTCTCCTTAACCCTAAACCAGTTCCCACTAACAGCACACGTTGCCTTCGGAATTTCTCAAACACATTTGTAGGTTTCCCAACTCTACTCGGTTTCAGTCTAAATATGACCTCTTCTTCTCTGTATCTTCATATCTCTTTACCGCTATTATCAACCTTAGAGACTCTGTCAATGCAAGCAGAAAGTTGCTTGTATTTACACATTTTATCTGACATTTTAATGGAATTTGAGAAGCAGCAATGGTAAATCCATGAAATCGACAGTTACCTCTCCCATACCTGATTTGACTATGTTGGCTTTTTCTGCAGCGTTTAGGTTGCTTTAGCTCTTTGCATTATCATTCTTTTTATGTAGATACTATGGATTTTGAAGAGGAGTTACACATGAAGTTGGATTAATGGGAGGTGTAATTGCTTCCACTTTGATGGGAATCATCATTAATCAGGTAAGGAGTTATTTTTCAAACATTACTTGTACAGAGAAAGATACACACATGAAAAATATAGAGTTAAGACATCATGAAGAGGTGAGTTATGAGGTTTTTGAAAGGAATTTTTGTATTGGAGAAGGTGTGAAACAAGAGTTCCCATACCCGCCCCCCCACACACACACACAGTTTTCCCTATTTTATTAGTGTGGTACCTTCATTACAATAGATGAAACAACATTGTTCTATTTATACTATTAACGATAGCCCATAATTTACATTAGAATTCACTGTTTGTGTTGTATCCTGCAGTTCTTTTTATAATTTTATTCCAGTAACATATACACTACTTAGAATTTCCTATTTTAATCACATTGAAATATAAAATTCAGTGTTGTTGAGGACATTCACCATGTTGTGCTGCCATCACCACCATCCATTACTAAAACTCTTCCATCACCCCAGGTAGAAACTTTGTACTCCTTAAGCATTAACTCCCCATTCATTACCAAGCCCCAGCCCCTGGCATCCACTCTTTCTGCCTCCACAGCAGCTGGTGTTTTCCCATGTGGTGACGGCACATTTCACACCAGAGGGGACGGTTTGATGTTTAAAACACAGTGACAAGAGTGCTGGCTAACCCACCTCGAGAGAAATACATGTACAGTCTGTTCTCACGTCTTACTCCAAAAGTAATTCAAGATGATTTAAAAATATAGATGTAGAAGGAAATCAATAAAGACACTGAAGGTGAATAGGGTTTAAGAATTATATAAACTTGAGGCCCTAAGTCCTTCAAAAGCATGGAACTAGAGAAGAAACACTGATCAGAATGCATTATATGTTTACCTAAAAATTTAACCTCGGCTGATGAAAAAGATCAAAGGAAAATTGTTTAAACAAATATGGAACAAAATGTAAATGTAATGTCATCTTTGAATATAGACCCAAATAAATGAAAAAAATTATCTCTGCATAGGATTCATGAGAACATTAAAAAAAAAAAAGACACCATCATTACGTAGGCCACTTTCTATCAACATAAAAAATGGTTCTGTATTGTAAAATCTATTGATGAAATTGATCAAGGTAATAGACTGAAAGAGAAAATGTGTAGTCATACTTATAAATGACAGAAAGATATTTGATAAAATTTTACAAAAGAATTGATGTGTATAAAACTAACTACTAAGATATTTATATTTTATATTAGTAAAACTGGAAAACAACTTAAATATAAAGAAATATGTGGTGACTTTTATAGATTTTATGAATCTAATCTCTATATTACTTATCAGGGAGGTTATGGTAGAGTAGACTATTTATTGGTATGCAAACATATTTATGATATACTTCTAAATAAAATTCAATCACTCTTGACATTGGTACTGTGTACATCACAATGCCATTTTTACATATTTAAAAATTATATGTACATAAACATAGATAAGAGTAGAAAGATATAGTGATCATCTCTGGGGAATGGAATTATGGCCTTGTTTTTTTTTTTGTTTGTTTGTCTTTTTATAGATTTTATTTTATTTATTTTTTTTTTGGCTACATATCCCACCCCCTTTCTGCTTGCTCTTGCTGTGTGTCCATTCTTCTGTGGTTTTTTTTCTATGTCTGCTTCTTGTCTCCCCCGTCTTTTGTGGCGATGCACTGAGGTGGCCCTGCGCGGAGGCAGCTCACTCGGTTCGTGGGTGGCTCCATTCTGTTTTCACGGGCGGCTCTGCTCCATGTTTTGCGGGCAGCAGTGCTCCGTGTTTTGCGGGCTGCCTGTCTTCCGCGCTTCGCAGGCGGCAGCTCCGTGTTTCACGGGTGACTTTGCCATGCCCGTGGGGGCTCCGCCTTGCCCGTGGTGGCTTTTTGCCTTGCCCATGGCGGCTTTGCCCCACCCACGGTGGCTTGCCTTTCTCAAGGCTGTCTGCCCGCTTGGGGAGGTCCCTGGGAACCAAACCCGGAGCCTCCCATGTGGTACAGCGGCACCCTTATCCACTGAGCTATCTAGCCGGCCCCCTATGGCCTGGTTTTGATG
>PVKH010048016.1:0-10241 GCA_004027955.1 Chaetophractus vellerosus | reverse complement strand
GCCTGCGCAGTGACCAGTCTCGGCGCGTTGCCGCAGCAGGGGGAAGGGGAGATATGTAATAAAATAAAAAAAAAATATTTATGTTCTACTCACTACTCTAGGCACTTTGCATACATCAGTAAATAAAACAAATATCCTGACTAAAGCACAATAAATAAATAAATAATTTAACCTGTTAACAGGCATTTTCAAATAACAGTGGAGAGACCAGTGTGTCCACAATAGAATGGTTTGTACTCTGAGTGGGGAAAAAGAGTGACATGATCTGATTTAGGTTTTAAAAAGATTGCTCTGGTTCCTACCTTAAGCTACTTGAGACTGAAGAAGATGAGGGCAGTTAGGAAACTGGACAAAAAAAAAGGATAGAGCCGCCATCAACTGAAATGGGAAAGTCTATGAATAGAACAGGTTTGTGGGGAGAAAATTAGGAATTCAATTTTGGAAGTGTTTAGTTTGAGCTGTTTATTAGACATCCAAGTTGAGATATCAAGCAAGAA
Organism: Chaetophractus vellerosus; assembly: GCA_004027955.1. Taxonomy (NCBI): domain Eukaryota; kingdom Metazoa; phylum Chordata; class Mammalia; order Cingulata; family Chlamyphoridae; genus Chaetophractus; species Chaetophractus vellerosus. The sequence continues at coordinate 9,744 of PVKH010048016.1, read as the reverse complement.
GCTGGGTATGTGTGGAATTTGAGAGTGTGGTTCCTGCTGGAAGAATTCTTACTGTTTTTCGGTGGAAATAGCATTGCTTTTACATAAAACTTAGAGCCAACCTGCCAAAAACCACTGTCCAGGAAGGCTTTATTTACTTTGTGACTTTATTTTGACTAACCATACAGAAAATAATTTTAATGAGAAGGAAAATTTTATATACATACCACTAATTATTTATATTTCACATATACACAAGCCTTACCTCCTTATAGAGATTCTTTCCTAAAGGAAAAACTGGAAAGTTGAGAATGTAAACTAGAGCAGAATTTTCAATCTTTGAGATCATGTGATAATTCAGCTGATAAAATTTTGAGAGTCAAAGCTCTCCAGGACCTAAAATTTAGGGACTAATGTTACTGGGAATTTTGAAACTGATCTCAGATTCCATTTTTTAAAAAATTCTTCCTTTGACTATGCTTTCTCGCATTTTCTCATCCCCTAAATGAGCTAACACTCAATACTGTTCCTTATTTTCACCAAACTTGAAGAAAATATTTTTTATCACTAGGTCTTCATTTCATCATTCCAATTTACCTTCTAATCTTACATTACTCTTTTGAAACGTCCTCTTAAGATTCTTTAAGTTAATTTACCTCTCTGTAGCATATGACACTCTCCCTCCCTCTTTGTTAAAGCTCTCTACTCTCTGTATTATCACTCATACTCAGTTTTCCCCTAAGCAGAATTTTTTTGTTGTTTTTTCAAATGCTCACTGGCTTAATGCAGCGATTTCCCAAGGTTGTGACCTAACTCTTTTCTTCTTACTCTCTATACTCTCTCTGGACAATAACATTAATAATCATTTTTTCCATCTACCACTTCAAAACATTTATCTCCATCCAGACCTACCTTCATGTTCTAAACCAGCAGGGCCCAATAAAAATATAATGCAAACAATATATGCAATTTTAAATTTTCTAGTAGCCACATAAAAAATGAAAAATGAAAGATGTGAAATTAATTAATTTTAATGTATTATTTAAGCCAATGCAAGATATTATCATTTCATCATATAATCAAGACAATTATGAGATATTTTATATTTTATTCATAATAAGTATTCAAAATCCAATGTGTATTTTACACTTACAGAATCTCTCAATTCAGACTAACCTCATCTCAAGTGCTCAAAGTATAACTAGAAGTCAAAAACAAATAAACTTCTGAAATAACAACATACTAAAGTAAGAAGAAGGGTCAATAAATTAAAATGTGTACAGTGGCTACAGTACTGGACAGTGCAGTTCTAAATATACCACAAATGCCCTGTCTAAATTTGAACACATCATCTTTCTTCTTAAACCTGCCTTTCTTACACTGCCTGTATTGGTGAATTGTAACATCTATGTAAGCATGGAACACAGAAATCCTTCACTACCTTAGCTAACCAATTACTAACGTCCTATTCATTCTACCTCCTAAATATCTCTTATATCTCTATACAATGGCTTGTTTGAAAGTCTTTTCAACCATAGGCCATGTTTTTTTTTCTTGGCATTTTCAATATTTTACACTGTATCAGACACATAGCAGATACCCATTAAACATTTGCTATATGAAGAAAATAAATGACCAAACTAGAAAAGTTTTTGAAGCAATTGAGAACTACACCTCAGAAAAATAAGAGTAGAACTAGAAATCAAAAACAATTAAACTTCTGAAATGAAAACATAAAGCCAAAAAAAAGGTCAGTAAATTAAAATCCAAACAAAACTCGAAAGATAAAAAGTGTTAGGCAACAATTGGATTTAGAGTTAGAATTAAGATAAATTTAAATACAAAATCTCAAAAGTAGCTAAATTTGAATTCATTCCACTTGACTTTTAATAGAATATACTATATGATATATCCTACCTATAAGTAAACAGATCCAGATTACTTAATAAAATTTTAGTATTTTTAATTTAAAAAAATTTAGTTAAATTTTTTGCCTACTTCAGATGAAATAACCTTGTACTAAAACATATAGATAAAGCTTCACACATTAGTAAAGATGATTGTCACAGATGACAATCTGTATTCTGTATCTGAGGAGATACCAACATGATTAGTATGACTTTTTAAAGCTTAAAACAAATACTATGACTACCATACTACTTCAAAGAAAATGCCAGTAGGATGAAGAACACAATCATATTTTAAAAGTCTGTATTTAAAACAAATCAAAATTTCATTTAAGAAAGATCCAAATAACCAAAAAATAATAATAAGAGAAAAGGACAAGAGGAAAGATTAAAGTAAATTATTTGCATTCACCAAAGTAATCTGGTTTTCTTGAGCTTTTTTATAGCTCTTCTTTTAGACAATTAAAGGAATTCAGGCCACAGAAACTTAAACCTCAAATTTTAATAAGTTTAAGATTAATTAGAAATGAAAATCAAAACAAAATTACAATTAAATATATAGCAATCTGATTTACAGAAAATTTAAGAAATGCATTAATGGTACAAATTTATTGTGTTTAAAACTGCTAAGTTCATTAAATTTAAGCTAATTCTCAGAGATTCTAAAGAAATGTGAAGAAAAAAGTCAAAAGTAATTTCAAAATAAACATGCTTAAAATTTTAAATTTAAAATAAAATTAGGTATTTGTATTAATCCCTTTAGCAGAGCAGATAAGATGTAAGTGAATTACATGTACACTAGAATCCCTGCATCATGTCATCCTAAGACTACGTCATTATTTCTAGAAGGAAAAAAGTGATAACTGAAAAATAAAGACTTTCAATCAAATGTTTTAAGATTTTAAGTTATTTAGACTTCAAGTCCACATATATTTTCTCCCAAAGAACATAGCCTTTTATTAGGACCTAATTCATAAAGCCTTCAGTATCACTCCAAAACAGTAGTTGGCCTGCTATCAAACCTAAATATATACTAAGTTATTTAATAAGTTTAAGAGAGAGCAGCACAGTTCAGAAAGAGTTAAAACATCAATCTTAAGTAACCAACAAACAGGAATTAGAGTCAAGGTAGTCCGTGGTTGGTTTTGCTCAATAGTGTATAATGGCATTGGTATCCTATTGCCCCTAAAATTAAGATTCTCCCCAAAAAAGTATTTAAAATCAATGTCTAATTATTCTTAAATATTCTCAATAATCAAAATTAAGATGAAGGAAATGTCTACTAACCGTACAGGAATTAGTCTTATAATCAATAGTCATATGATTTCAGATTATACTTTGCACATTTAATTAAAGGTAGGGAAAGAATTATCAGACCATTATGTATTTTAACATATTAAGTCTTGAATCACTAATCTAAAATTAAAGAAAGTCTTAGAGCATTAAAACCCCACACCTGAAAGACTTACCATTTTATCTAGATGTTCAATGGATCTATAAATCTCCCCCTGGGATTCATCATAGTAACTGTAACGGAACCTTTGACCTTGAAACAAATATCATGTACAAAATAAAATAGGGAAAAATTAGAAGCTAAGAAGAAACCAAGTGCTTACCAATAATTTCAGTTCTCAAGGAAGGCAAAGCTTAGCTTAAGCCTCTGAGAGAATCATTCCCAGGAGCCCTCGTACATAAAAATAAAAAGGCATATTGGGAAGGTAATAAAGAAATGATATATCACCACAGAATTTTATGATGTTAAAACCTATTTCAAATTGCAGAATCTTAAAGTCACCAGCAACACAAAAGATTAAGGAAAACAAAACTGCTTAAGAAGTTAGGATTGTTAAACATATTTTATCAGTCTACAATAGAAAGCAAACTCAAAGGTTACGATTCAAGAAAACAGTTTAACAAAACTCTCTCTGTTTAATAAATCATTCAAAGTTTAGCTTTTCCTGCATAAATGCAAATATCTGATATCTATTACAGAAAAAATGTGTAGGTCAAGGATATATATGACTTGTATAATCTTTATGACCCTGATAAAAAAAATTAATCTCATTTTTGCAAAACCTTCCCTTGGAAAAGACCCATACAAGTTCCTTATGTGAAGAGAAGAGGATGCGCAAACAGATAAATATAATAAATAGTCCTACCCTGACATAAAATCTCTCTAAGGTACAAGCACAGAACATTCACTGATTAGCAGTTCTCCACAGAACAGAGAGGGAACAGTAGAAGAAGCTTAAAAGGAAGACTGAGAAAACAAAATGCTCAGAAAATAAATCATGTTTCCTACTATAGTGATATGAAAAGTGTTAAACATATTCATAACTAATTATGGACTGTTATTCAACTAAGATTTATTGCAGACACATCTAAACCTGTCTTTCAGTAATGTCTTTTTTCATATTTTCATATTTCCTAATTTGTAAACAGTCACCAAAATACATTTCTAAAGGTATTACAGTATACCACTCTTGAATGCACAATATGGGTCCTGTGCTTCATGTTTAAAGCAATGTTCTAATATCCGAATTAGTATCCTCACACCTAAGGGTTTCTTTGGCTGGATAAGCAGAATTTTTAAGTTTTCTGTTCACTTTATTAAACCTACTCTCATAAATAATGGGCAGTGCTAAATTATAAAATCCTTTTTGATTTCTTTTTTGGGGAAAAATTCATGCATCACAGAATTTAATACTTCATTTTTTTATGATAATCATCTTTGATGGTCACCTTTCTAAAATATACTGTATTTCCTTGACATTCACATTTCAACTTTTTACATACAATTACTCAACGTGATGATTCTTATCCCCACCCCGCTCCGCCCAAAGTCGTTATTAAATCAATATTGCATCTTAAAGTTGATGGTATCCTAGAATCAAGCCATCTGGTTTCAAGACTGTCTCTGCTTTCTGAATGTAATTTAAATGTTTTCGATAAACATTGACGATTACTGCACTAATCTCCTTGCACTAAAAGAATTGTTAAAGATGACTAAAAATTCTTTGCTCAGTGTCCCTATATAAATTCATGAGACATTTCTTTCAATATTTAAGAATTAGATATAGCTTTGTTTTTCCTTAAGACTGTATATACTTCTTCCTACCTAAGAATGAGAACTATATAAATTACCCCATTTTTCCTGTTTGTCAGGATTCAGGTTCATTGGTACTGCTTTTCTACTTCTATTTCAAAATTCTTTTGGCAAAAGCTGTCCAAAGTCTTTTGTTAGGTGAAGGAACAATTTATTTTCTTTTTAATTTTTTTTTTTTTTAGGTACTGGGACCGGGGATTGAACTTGGGACCTTGTATGTGGGAAGTTGGTGCTCAACCACTGAACCACATAAGCTCCCCTGGGTTGGTTTTTTCATTTGTTTGCTTGTTGTTTGTTTTTGTTGTTGTTTTTTTTTTAGGGACTTTCCATGTGGGAAGCAGGCACTCAAGCTTGAGCTATATCCACTCCCGTGAATGAACAATTTAAATGGATAATCTGAGACAAGAAAAATCTGACTTGCTGTCACTGTAGTAACAATAATATCCTTGGAGGAAATCAAGATGTATATTCTTTGAACCTGAACTGCTTGGATTGATAACTAACTAATATATTTCCTTTTCCCTGCTACTGGAAATAGCTGTTAGTTTTAGCTACTGTCAATAAGCCCTGTGACTGGGACACAACTGTCTTATCTACAGATTGCTACTCCCAGGTGCAAAGAAAAGTACAACTACAATGATACCCATTTGCTACTCAAAAGTATTTTCTGCATATTTCCAAAGTTCAGAATTGGTGCTTCAAATGGTTGAAGCTGGTTAAGCCTGCCTTAATAATAAGTGGAAAGTATAACTATTTAATGCTATCTTGTTCATATGGACTACTTCAATGTAACTTTCATATAAAAATTGTTCCTGAAGGAATAGAAAAGTACATGGGATGTCTGAAATACTTTAAAATACTGAATATATATTATATATATACATACACATACATACAACTTAGGTTAAAAATCACTTGGAATTTAAATTCAAAAGAACTTTGTTTCTTATTATTAAAACAAGTTTATCAAGATTGTATTTAATAAGAAATAAAGGAAATGACAGCACTAGCATAATGCACTGATCATAAATACATCCTTATTAAATATTTATTTTTTATTTAAAATAAACTATGATTCCATATAACTCATGAGCAGGTATGTTTTATTTCTAACGTTCAGTAAAGCTTATGAATCCAAACAGTGAACAAGTACGGTTGCCTTTGTACCTGCAGAAATGGACTTGTGTACTTTCATAAGTATGAATAAAGCATATCATATAGTAAGAGAAAATTACTTACCTGAAACTTATCCTTTCAGAAGGTACACTGGGAAAATGGATTCTTTGAGCCCCTGTTTCAACTCCAAGTATGAGCTTTCTAGCTTTAAGAGCCATTGACACTGCCCCTAGGGGCAGTACAAGCTTTGGAACTCCCCTAGTGAGTATGTCAGTAGTTTCTTCAGGTGCCTTCCCTCAGTTCTTTTCAAATTCAAAAGATGAGAGGAAAAATAACCCAAGAAAAAATCCTGTAAAGCAGAAACCTTACTCTTTGAGGGAAGGAAGGTAGCTCATTGTGAATCCATTCCAGAGCACGCTTTCTGAGAAAAAGAAATACAGGTAAGTAATTTTCCCATCTCCAAAGGTGACTGGTGATTAATGAGTGGATTCACAGAGTGTGGAGAATAAGCTCCAGGGATGTCTTTTTAACACACAACAATCAACTAATGAGGACAAACATAACAATGAATGGTACAAGAACCAACACTACTTTTTAGGTACTTCAAAACAAAAAGTAAAAAAAAAAAAGTAAACACCTTCACATTAAGCTATGCACTGGATTACAGAAATAAACAATGAGCTATAGGCCCCCAAAAGATCAGTCACTCAGACTTTCAAACATAAGTCCAATAAAATCGCACTGTTAAATGCTTACTTTATCATATTGTGTTTTACAAAAAGCATTTTCAAATATTTCAGTCAAACCTCACAACAACCTGTGAGACAAGATTATTAAGGCAATTCTACACCCAAACTACAGACCGAAACTGGGGTCATTCATATTTGAAGTCACTACCAAAGGAAAAATGCATTTCATAAAGGAAATATTATCTAAGTAGCATCAAATAAGGAAATCACTTTCATAATCAAAATACTATTCCATTCTAGAGTCTTAGTTATAATGTAAAAAAAAGTATTAGCCTTCTCTCAAAATTGCAAAAGATCAAAACCCTGAATAAGATATATTTTAGGAATTAAGCTAACTTACACTCAAACTAATTAAAGTATTTAGAAAATTATATCCTCAAGCCCAAGAGACTAACAAAAAAGTAGAAGACTATGTGTGAATAATTATTTGTTAACATATATTTAAGAAATATGAATAAAGATATAAATTTTGTAAATATTCAGGTCAGAATGTCATTTTTAACTAGTGGTACATATTTATTTAAAAATATGTAAACTGAAATAAATTTAAGTTTATGGATAAAAATTCAAAATTGCTAAAGGGACTACATAGCAAACTTTACTCATCTTTTAACAAAATAATATAATGTCATAAGTATTTACCAAGTAAATTTATTGAAATTGATTTGTACTTAAAGCCACCATAAAAGGAAAATCAAATAGAAGCATGAATCTACTTTTAAGAATCAATTGCTGTTGGATGCAGTTTCATTTAGAAACTTCTTAGAAGTTAACTGAAAATTTTGTTAATGAAGCTGCCTATAATCTAAATGTGGAAATATAAATTCCAGGGAGGTCAGGAAAACACAAATATTAACAATATATATGGAGAGGTCAAAAATAAAACTTGGAAAAATTTTACTAATTAGAAACAATTAAAATAGGTCCAGACAAAATTCCCTTATGTGGAGCCATTCTATAGGATGTAGAACTTGATAAGTACTCAAAGTATCTGGCTATTACTTAACCATGATAAAAACCAAATACTAGCATCAAATGTCCTTTCACTTATTCCACTTCCTGCTGGTAGCAGGAAGAGTGAGGTGAGGTGAGATCATTATACCTGTTACCTGAGAAACATCCTATTGCATTTTCCTAAGTATAAGACTGATAAGACAGAAGGCAGGAATTGAAATGCAGGATTTCATTTAAGGAAAATGAGGAGTTAGAAAGAAGGTAGAACAATAAAATACAGGTTCCTGTATCTCTTTTCAGCTTGTCTCATGCCAACAGAAAACTTGAGTATGTTAGTCTCTCTACTTTTATCTCTCTAATGTCTCTTATCAAGTTTAAAATAAAGCTAAATGGGATCTGAAAGATGAACATCTTTTAAAGAAAGAAAGAAAGAAAAAAACAAACAAGTCATTCTTGCAATAGACATTGGCTAACAAATAAGGTCAACAAAGCAGTACAAAACAAAATTCATGTTTCTCTCTCCCAACTGTTTCTATTATCAAGCCTCTCACTTTATTTTTTGAAGAAGTTAGACTAAATATGAGAAGAACCAATCAAGAGAAATGAAAAACTCAACCACTGCCAGTAAACCAATATAATATTATTCAACAAAACCAAAAGAATTTCCACTGTACATATGAGTAATTTGTCAAAGATGCCATAATCAATTAAGTGATTTTTCTTCAATAATCAGCTACTTAGAAATCTAGGGTCTATTAAGAGCCTAATTCAACGAACTGTTTAAGATCTCTGAATCCTTCCTGTGTACTGATTTAGAATTCAGTGTTTATTGATTTGGTATGATAAAATCAATCTGTATACTATCATAAAAACAAAGAAAAAAACCCACTATATATTATCTCTATGAGAAAAAGATGTTTTTGAGATGGGAATATATAGTACTCTTCCTATTTTAGGAAAAATGTCCCATTGCCACTAACATATGATTTGAGAAATTTTAACTAAGACAGTTTTAATCCATAATTAGCCAATGATTCATATTACTTCAACAGGTATGTAATACAGAAAAATAATCTTACTTTACAATAATGACAACTATTATTATTATGGCAGTAAGAAGACAACCAATTTAGCAATAGTATCCATGTGACACATTCCCTTTCACCTCCCCCACCAAATTTCCTAGCAAGAACTAGCATTGTGCCTTCTATAAGTATAAAATAAGGAACTAATGAGTACTGTCAGAAAGGGTGACACTAAAAAATGAACACTTGGAAAAGTACTGTTAGTTAACCAACAAATATATAAAATATAAATATAAATATAAATATATTTTGGTCTCTGGATAATATCCACAGCTAACATTTATCAACCTTTGGAAATTCTGAGTAATTTTTTGTAATTATCATCTGAACATCCAATCCTACCATTTAAATACCAAGATTTTCAAGAAATGAGGAGGGACCACAAAGCCTAACCAATTTTCCAAGTATATAGACAGAATGTAAAACAAAATTCATTCTTTTTTCTCAACGATGTTTAGAGTTTGTTTGATTTAGAACTGTGACAAGGCCAGACTCTTTTCATTAATAAGGTAGAAAAGATGACTTCACAGAAAGCAATATAAGGCGCCAGCTGATGTTTTACATGGATTTATGTCATGGCTGTGCATAGTGTCAACCTAGAGGGAGAGCTCAGAAGCTGAAGAACAATATCAGGGAAACTATTTAAATCAAGGATACATAAAAACCTTAAAAGTGAAGGGTGAGGGGACATGGTTTCAAGAATTTTTAATTTCCAGAACATATGGACATGCTTTGTTAGCAAGGCTAATTTTCAGTAATGATACTCCTTAGTTTTTTAAAATCAACTATCACTAAACTTCAGCATTCTGAGGAAAGAAAAAACACCTTTTAACCATTTATCTAGCCCT
>PVKH010048015.1:0-10239 GCA_004027955.1 Chaetophractus vellerosus | reverse complement strand
ACCTGCCCTGCCCGTGGCGGCTTTTGCCCTGTCCGTGGCAGCTTTTTGCCCTGCCCACGGCGGCTCTGGCCCGCCCATGGCAGCTTGCCATTCTCAAGGCGGTCTGCCCGCTAGGAGAGGTCCCCGGGAACCGAACCCAGGGCCTCCCATGTGGTATCCCAGCGCGCTCTTTATCCACTGAGCTATCTAGCCGGGCCCCTGTGAGTTTTTAATTGAATTGTTGAATTTTTTCAAAGGATTTTTCTATATCTATTGTGATGATCTTATAGTTTTTCTCTTTTATTCTTAATGTGTTATATTGATTTTTTTGTTTCTATTGTTTTTTATATTTTTTACATTGATTGGTTTTTAAATATTAATCAACCTTGAATTCCTGAGATAATTGCACCTGGTCATGTCCACCAAGGGGGCAGGGACTCACAGAGAAACTGCACTGCAGCGAAGGAGATTTGGAGTTTTTGAGCTGGAGCCCCAGGGAAGTAAGCACACGGAGGAGCTTGGTTGTGTGGAAAGGGAAAAGGCCCCTGGAATGAAACAAGCCATTTGCCAGATAGTCTACAGCTGTCCTTGTGGAGATAGCAGAGGAGCTGAGCCCAGAAAGAAGCCAGCCCTGGGAAGAGAGGGACCCAGGAAGCCTGAACCCTCACAGGCATCGGCAGCCATTTTGTTCCAACATGTGGCAATAGACTTTGGTGAGGGAAGCAACTTACACTTTATGGCCTGGTAACCATAAGCTTCTACCCCAAATAAATACCCTTTATAAAACCCAACAAATTTCTGGTATTTTGCACCAGCACCCCTTTGGCTAACTAATACAGGGGTGTTAACATCTTCAACTATGGTTGTGGATTTTCCCTTCTCTCTTTAGTTTCTGTCAGTTTCTGCTTTGTGTATGTTGAAGCTTTGTTATTAGTTGCATACACATTTAGGATTATTATATCCTCTTCACGAATTCATCCTTTTGTCGTTATGAAATATCCTCCTTATCTCTAATAATACTGTATGAGATCCTGTTAATCTATTTTTTTTTCTTTTGTTGCTTGTACTTTTGGTGTAAAGTCTAAGAAACCATTTCCTAACACAAGGTCCCAAAGATGCTTTCCAATGTTTTCTTTTTTTTTTTTTTAAGATTTATTTATTTATTTTACTTTTATCCATTTTTAACACCCCCCCATTTTTGCTGTTTTTGTGTCCACTTGTGCCACCTCAGTTCCTGGTTTTTTGGCACGTCTTGTCTTGGCTTTCCCTTTGTGTCCCTCTCCTGTTACATCATCATCTTTCTGCGTGGCTTGGCAGGGCCTGACACGCCTGCATGCAGGGCCTGGTGGCGTACCCGTGCAGGGCCTGGTGGCCCACACATCTTCTATGTTTTTCTTTATTTTATTTTTACTGGGAGGTCCCGGGGATTGAACCCAGGTCCCTCCATATGGGAGATGGACACCCAACCATTTGAGCCACATCTGCCTCCCCCACAATGTTTTCTTTTAGCGGTTTTATACTACTGGTTCTTACGCTTAGGTCTTTGATTCATATTGAGTTAATTTTTTTATATGGTAAGAGGTAAGGGTTCCCTTTCATTCTTTTGCAAATGGAGATTCAGATTTCCTAATACAATTTGTTGAAGAGGCTATTCTTTCCAAGTTGAGTCAACTTGGTACACTTGTCAAAAATCAGTTGCCCATGATTTTATCTCTTTCTTCTTTTTTTAATATAGGCATTTAGAGCTGTAATTTTCCCTCTCAGCACTGCCTTTGCTGTATTCCATAAGTTTTGATAAGTTGTGTTCTTGTTTTCATTTGTCTCGAGATATCTACTAATATCTCTTGCAATTTCTTCTTTGATCCACTGATTGTTTAGGAATGTGTTTAGCCTCTGTATATTTGCAAATGTTCCCTTTTCTCACCTATTATTAATTTCCAGGTTCATTCTATTATGACCAGAGAAGGTGCTTTGTATGATTTCAGTCTTCTTATTATATTGACAATCTCTGGGCTACTTATTTCTAAATAAACAAACTTTCCTGTCTTGATCACGAGTCTCTCTCTCTCTCTCTCTTTTTTTTTTTAATATAAATTTTCCTGTCTTGTAATTTTAAAAATTATATTCCAGACATTCTGTAAAAGAACAGCAAATATTAGAATAAATGATATTTATTTCTAGGAAGGGAAGTACCCCTTCTATTTTCAGGTTGCTAGATTGAGAGTTGAGTCAATCTGATATGTAGTTGATCTGGGTTTGGGCTTTGTTGAAGTTTTGTTTGATTTGATCTACCATTGACTTCAAATGGTTTGACATAGGATCAATACTTTCCTTCTGCAGGGTTTCATGTTTAAGCATCAGAGATATACTAGAAATTTTCTATTGTGCTTCACAGCTGTTATTATCTCTTAAAACTTTAGGAGATCTCTCCTTCTTGTTTAGCCTGATCACAAGTTTTTTGTCTCACTAGGGAGCTCTCTTTGCTGTTAAATCCTACCTCATGCTTTCTGCACCTTAGGAGATCTCTTTCAGCTCCTCTTCCTCTGGCCTTTGGACAGCTATACACTCTATAAAGGCTTGGCATGTCCTGATCCCAAACCTTGTTAGTTAAAACTCACATTGTCTCAAAGTAGGGGGAGGGAGAATTCTGAGCACTTAATCTCTTTTCTAGATGTTGGTGATTAACCCTGAGCACTCATTGAGGACTATGTAATTATCAAGTTGGTTAAAACTCTGTGATTGGGCTCTTTAAAATTCTAATTTGCCATGCCAGCCTACATATAGCTGTTAAAAATTCAGATGGTTTCTTTTTACAAACTTTTTCTGTGCAGAATCCTCTTCTTCCTGTTGTTTCACCACAGATGAAAGCAGCCAGGTGTTTCTTTTCTCCTGTTGAGGATTCATCACTTTCTGGAATTTAGTTCATTCAGATTTCTTTGTTCCCTCAACTCTGATGTTTTTTTACACTATGATTTTGTAACACTCTGACCTGTTTGGATTATTAGGGTGGGAGAAATGAGTTCTTGCAACTTTCTACAAATGAACTGGAAGCAGAACTCCTAAACTGTTTCCTTTCATATGTTTTTCAGGTTAATATATTTTGGTGGTTATGGGTGTAGGAGACACAATGAACTCCAAGATTGTTTTGATGTTCATGATGCATCTTGGGTAAGAGTAATCACTGTTTACATTTTCTCTAATTTATAGCCTTTAAGTATTTAGAAATAATGAGTCCAGTGTTCTCATTTTAGAGCTATCAATTTGCCATACTTGATAGCATAAAAAAATGTGTTTCTTTTCTTCTAGATTTTGATCTAGTTGGAGGAGGGTCTCTCACCTAGTTTTGTTAGCCTTCATGGCTACTGGTAGAGTAATGTCTTTTCTTCATTAATTGCTTATAGTGTAAACTAAGTATCTTTTAAAAAATAAAAAAAATTATTAAAAGAGAAAAAATTGCTTATAGTTGGTTCTGTTAGAGAGACAAATAGAGGCTCAGAACAATTCAGAAAAGTTTCGTTCATACATAGCCATAAGGGCTATTACTTACATATACCTTCTTTTGGATACATCTTCCAGAACTATTCATTGCTCAGATTGGCCTCTCTCACTCTCTGAATAAGTTGCCAGTACTATTAACTTTCCTATTTATTCTTACTGGACTGAGAATAAACCATTATTATTGAATGAAGTCATGAATTTCAAAAATGAAACAATTTTGAAATCAGTGATCCCACCACCAAGATGCACAGTAACTCTTTTCAGTTTTACTTTCTACTAGAATATATTATCATTATACATTATTAATGTAAATAAATATATATGTACCATTTAGTGTATGTTTCTTTGCATATGGGCATTTTTAAAATTCTTCATATTTCTACATGGTTTTTAAGTTTTTACAATTAAATTGATTTTAATCTTTTTTAATTTAAAGTATTACTGATAGTTTTCAGGAAATATAACTTATCATTAAATTGTATCTAAATTATTTTTTACCTCATTGGGGAAATCACTCACTTTTTCCTCTCCCTAGTATAAGGAGTTAAGTGAATGAACATGCCTTGAAATTTCTGGAGTAAAAGTAGATTTTTTTCTTTCAGTTTCTAAACTAAGTAAATTGTTTAGTTTACTTGACTTGTTCGACAAGTCTTGATAAAAATAAGCGATGTATTTCTGACATAAAACAAAATTGGCACACAGGTAAGTTAGTGTAGTGATAGGGGATTTCAATAACCTGGAAGATGCTAAGTACAACGTAACTGCTAAATCTCTGCTTGCCTGACAGTTTTGTTTCTTAAAAAATAAAAAAATGAGCAAGCAGAAGTTTGGCTTCTAAGGATAAATTTATTGGTGAAGTGGAACTTTTTGGAAAAAGGAAGGAACTATGGCCCTTACATTTTATTATAGCAAAGATTAGGAATTCTGGGCATGTACTTAAAGCAAACAGATTTCTAAGTGGAAATATTCTATCCTCTGCAATTTGAAAAGAGATTCTTTGAGAAAATTGGGAGATGGTCAACATGCACAATTCTTACTCATTGCAAGTGATTACTATGAGAAGAAAAGTTGCCAGGTGATTTACTTGGAACCACACTTTATGAACTACTGGTGTATGCACCGGCTTTATTATTATGGTAACACTTAACTCTGTTTTTGTAAGGTGTCTATTATTTCACCAGTAAATATGTGACAAAACTGTAATAATAATGTATAAATTATAAAATCTTTTAAATATTTAAATAATTTCTGTTTTAGGAAGAGCAGATATTCTGGGGGTGGCATAATGATGTCCATGTATTTGACACAAAAACATGGACTTGGTTTCAACCAGAAATTAAAGTGAGTATTATAAAAAGTTACCTTTATATTCTTTGATACTTTAAAATTTTATTTTTTATGACTTATTTGGATTTTAGTAATTGGGTTTGAATCACATATTAGTAGTTCCCTTGAGTACTGCCACCAGCATTGCCACCAATGCTGTTTTTAAAAAATCACATCTTTTTCTTTAGATAAATTAAGGTTTTTAAGAAGAGATCTTTTCAAAAAGTGCCATCATTGTTCTTTACCCACAAGTGTCATACCCTGATTTAATGAATGCTCTTTAAAAAGTCCTTTTATAACAAAAGTCCATGATTTTTAAAAGCCCATGCTTCATAAACCCTTGAAATCAGAGCTTCATATAAATATAAGTATGACAAAAATGCATTGTCAGGACTCTTCCATTTGCTAGTGACCAAACAGAAATTTGAATTAGTTTAAGCAAAAATGAATCTGACATAGTTGGAAAGCATGTTGGAGTGCCTTACACAGTAGAAGGAAGCACTGCAGGGACCAGAGCCTCAGGAACTGGAGCAAGTTATTCAATACCATCACAATACTTTCCATCTCTCTTTTCCTGCATGTGCTGGCTTCACTCCATTCTACTACAGATCACCTGACTTATTTAGCAGGGAATGTGGCCCTGACTACACAAGCAGTTCATCCTACTGGTGCTGCATTCTCTCAATATCTATATATTGTCCTAGAAAAGGACTCTGGCTCTACTTGGGCATGTGCTCTCTCCATACATCAATCCCTGTTGCCATGCAGGTGATTGGCAGGCCAAAGTCACAAGCTCATCCCTAGAGAGGTGAAGTATTGTGATAAGCTCACCAGAACAGTGCAGAATGGAATGCTGAGCAGGCAAAAAATACTGTATATTAAAATGCATGAATGACTAAAATTTTTTGCAGTCCAACTTCTGTGAGGGAATTGATGGGAGGCTCTATGCAAAATAGTAAGTATTATAAAGGTTGACCCTTCTCAGCATCCTCTTTTTCTAGGCAGTGAATTTCAGGTTTCCAGTGTTCTTCTGTTTCTTCACCCCATTTCTCATTTTAGAATTGATCGACTACCAGTCATTTATACTTGTTGATTGAATATTCCTTCAACCAGCATTTGAATTTTAAGATTTGTGTCTTTTATTAATAAAAGGATTTTACCTCTGTTAAAATCATTTCATGTTAGCAAGCAGGTAGAGAGAAATATTATTGAGACTGCATCTTCTGAAACTAGTCCTAAATCTCTTTCAACCCTCTACATCTTTAGAGAATAAACAAGAGTCTAGAGCTCTAAAAGGCATAGTTTTAGAAATGTGCTCCTGAGACTGAAGGAGCTAAAGTAGTTTCTAATCACTTCTTTGGACTTCAGGTTTTTGTCTGCCTCCTTTTCTCTCTCCTTACCTTAATACATCTCTTCCCTTCTTTGGTTTCAACAGTTTTGCAGGCACATGACACTATTTTAGTTAGTATTTAACAATATTTTCACTGTAATTTCCCTAATGATGCCTTTAAATAAATTCTGTGTTGCTTATATCTGAAAGTTTTTCTGACATGATTGCAGCTGGAATCCATTCTCTTTATTTTTCAGAGATGCCCTTCAGTTACTTCATTATTCCCAGATATCTGCATCCAAAGGCAAGGCAGTATGGTAGACAGGTGTTGAAGTTGAGAAAACTGGGTTTGCCTTTAATTGTACCTTAAAAGAGTGGTATATTTTAGATAAGACATTCAGTGCTTCATCTGAAATCATAGGGTTGACTGTTTTCCTCCATGGGATTTTTGCCCTGATAAGAGCACCAGTAATAATAGGGATCTTTGAGTTAGTTTCAGTATTTCAAAAAACCCAATAAGCATTACTTGTACCGTTAGGCACACAGTCTAATGTAAATATCATTTCTTTGCTTTTATTAGGAATTATATTAACTCAGTTTATTCAGAAGCTTTGGTTGGCTATTCATTGTATTTGATAAATAAAAAAGGAGAAATTAGATATTTGTTTCATAATAAGTGTGGTATATATAACAGGCAGAATTTTTCCAAACTTTTAAATCAGAGATGAGGTAATAATAAAAATTTTGTTTTATTGGAATGGTTTTCATTTATTTATGTGTTGTATAGGTAATATCTTAATTATTTCTTACCATGAAGACCTCAGCACAGTTATCCAGAAAGGTCGAGGAAGTTATGATAGTGGATATAGAGTTTAAATTTCCTATGCTCACTTTCAGTAACCAATGAGCTAAAAATGTTGTGTTTTATTTTCAGAAATTGGAATGAAATACATACACATTGGCACTCACCATGCATAGATGGAAATTATGCAGAAGATTCTTCCTTCAAATCCTATCCATTCATCTATCTATTATACCTTTTCCCCACACCAATTAAAACCTACTCTGAATCAATGATCTGCTATATTTATTCAAAGAACTAAAGTATAGAGAAGTGTTATCAGTTAAGAATTTTAGTAAGAGTTTAACTCTTTAGTATATGTTTAGTAGGCCACTGTTTGGCTTAAGTCAAGAGTAAATTTCTTACTGTAGAATTTGAAGCACCAAGTTTTAGGGTGCAGATTTAATATTTTATAGTGAGATCATTACATGATGCACTGCTCACTCATAATATTAACTCTGTGTGTGTCTGTGTGAGAGAGAGAAAAAATATTTTTTATTTGATTTTTTAAAATCCTTATAATTTTAAGCTAAAATTTGGATGAAATCTTACTTTGCTAAATTGTGTCAGCATTTAAGAAATACATTTTTTAAAGAGTAGTGTTTGACCATAATTAGTACTAGTTAGAATGAAATTTTTGCCTTAGGGTTAATTGAATTACATCGAAAATAGTAACATAGCAGTCAAGTATTTCTCCTACTGATAATAGGAATGTGACTTCATTACAGATGTTTCAAGTCTTTTTACTCTATTTTGTTTTGATCTCTGCTTGCAGGGTGGAGTTCCACCACAGCCACGAGCTGCACATACATGTGCAATTCTTGGAAATAAGGGCTATATCTTTGGCGGACGTGTTTTGGTTAGTATTTTTTTTTCAATGGAAATGGTATTTTGTATATCTGGTGCGTCTTATAAAAATGTATCCTCTGATTTTGTGTGATAGTTGAATATTCAAATAATCTAGAGATACAAGTGGCATTTGTTCAATGGATAACTTTTATCTTCTACTCCCCCCAAAACATGAGCAACCACAGATAATTATAAATGATATAAGGCATTATCAGAAAAGCTTAATTTCTTATCATCTAAATCTGTTAGGTTAAGCCCTTTCTTCCTTTTCTCTTTCACATGTGATTTGGTAACTCTATGTTAATTTTATTAATGCTTAACTTTGTTTT
Source organism: Chaetophractus vellerosus (assembly GCA_004027955.1). Taxonomy (NCBI): domain Eukaryota; kingdom Metazoa; phylum Chordata; class Mammalia; order Cingulata; family Chlamyphoridae; genus Chaetophractus; species Chaetophractus vellerosus. The sequence continues at coordinate 2,087 of PVKH010048015.1, read as the reverse complement.
CTAATATATAAACCTCAATGTAAAGTGAAGTAGATAGTCTATTTTAAATCTGAACTTATTTTTAAACAAAAATTTTAGCTCATGAAAGATGTAAAACACTGACCTATTTAACACTTTTATTTTAGCAAACTAGGATGAATGATTTGCACTATCTAAATTTAGAGACTTGGACTTGGTCTGGAAGGTAAGTTTGAAATCTAAGTCTGTGTGTGTGTGTGTGTGTGTATACATATATATATTAGAATATATTCTTGTATTATTTTTTAAAATATATTTTAATTTATTTTTAAAAGATACTTAGATTACATGAAATGTTACATTAAAAAAATGTAAGGGATTCCCATATGCCCCACTTCCCAGACCTCCCACTTTTCCCCACATTAACAACTTCTTTTATTAGTGTGGTACTAAGTATATTTTAAGATATAACATCTCTCTGTGTGTGTTTGTTTTGGGCCATGATCCAAATTTAACTCTCTAAAACTGAACTGGTAATTTTTTTTCCTCAGATTATATGTCTTAGCAGTGAATATATAGATTTAATTACAAACTTTGTTTTTAAACCAAATTTTAAAACATCAGAATAATAACAGTTGAAAATTTATTATGTAAAAGTACTGGTCTTAAAGTTAAGTATTTTTTGAGGACTGGTCGGTAGAAAAAATGAATGAGAGGCTGAATGGAGTCATCTTAGATGAACAGATATTGGAGTGGGTAAAGTATTTTATTTATGGCTCATAATATATATTTGACAACAGAATAAATATATTGAGCTATCACCTCAGCTATTCATGTAATGAGATGGAAGCAGAGGTATATATTATCCTAGAGTATAAATACCCGTAAAAATAACATCATAAAAGTGCAAGAAGAAAATATAGCAGACTATCTTTAAAATTTTGTCTTGGGAAAAACTTTTCTAAACATGATTTAAATAGAGAATTCAGGGGAGCACGTGTAGCTCAGTGGTTTGAGTGTCTGCTTCCCATATATAAGGCCCTATGTTCAATCCTTGGTAGTTCCTAAAAAAAAAAAAAATCCAAAAGCCATAAATGAAAAGACTGATAAGACCACTTAAAAATTAAATATAACAGCAAAAGTTAAAAAGAAAACTGGAAAATACAAACAAAAGACAAACTGGAGGTAATAGTTTTAAATTTTTGACAGAGGGAGGGTTAAAAACCACAAGAACTCTGAAAATCATTAAGAAAAAGATAAATAATCCAATAGATAAATGGACAAAGAATGTGACAGGCAATCAATAGAAGAAATGCAAATAAGCAAAAAGTTATTTTAAAAAATATGACAACATCACAGATTATCAAAAAATGGAAATAAAAGTAATAGTTTTCACTTGGATAAAAATAATGAAGATGACCAGTATGTCATCATACTAGGATGTAACAACACAGTTGGTGAGAGTATAAATTGGCTCCATTTTTCTGGAAGGTAATCTAGCAATATGCTTAAAATATAAAAGGGAACTTATATTCTGATTCAGAGTTTCTCCTAAGACAAAAATTGGACAGGTGTGTATATGCAATGACATGCACATGTGTATGTACACACACACTCAAAGATGTTTACTGCAACATTATTATAAAATCAAACAAGATCAACTCTGGTGTCTGTCAGTGGGGATTGTTTAAATCATACATTTGTGCAATGGGCTGTGATACTTCCATTGTTAAAGGAAACTATATTCCATGGAAATATTCTAGAACATATTAGTTAAATGAAAAAAAGTTACAAAACAGAATATATGAATCCATTTGTATATTCTTAATAAATATCTTTATATATGCAGTAATGTCTGGAAAGTTATCTACCAACTTATTTTTTATTGCTTGGGGACAGGATTATAGGAGAACTCTCCTTTTTAAAACTGTTTTTGTGGTTGTTAAAGTTTTCTAACCAAAATGTCTCTCATAATCAACAAAAACCATAAAAGTACTTCCATTCTGGAAAAAATAAATTACCTTTTCCACAAATGGTCCATGTATTTTCCTACCTCCTGAATTAAACTTTTGTGCTTCTACCTGATGGTAATATTTTTGTTTCTTATTTTATTTTTTAAGAACAGGATA
>PVKH010048014.1:0-10241 GCA_004027955.1 Chaetophractus vellerosus | reverse complement strand
AAGCTCTGCTCTCTGCTTCTCTCAGTCTGCTTTTACTTGAGACCACCCCCACCGAGGGGTGGGGCTCAACGTCTCACTGATGTGGCAATTAACGCCCTACTCACAACTCAATCATGCCCAGATGAACAGATGAGCTTACAAACATAATCTAATTTATATTTTTGGAATTCATAATTAATTAAAACTCAAACCATCACAATTTTATTCTTTGTGATGCTATTGTAAATGGAATTCTTTTAATTTCCTTTTTGGATTGTTCATTATTAGTGTATGGAAATACAACTGATTTTTTTGTTTGTTGATTTTGTATCCTGCAAATTTGCTGAAATCATTTATTAGTTCCCACAGATATTTTGTGGGTTCTTTAAGGTTTTCCACTTCTAAGATCTTGTTATCTGTGAATAAAGATAATTTTACTTCCTCCTTTGCAATTTGAATGTCTTTTATTTCTTTTTCTTGCCTAATTGCCCTGACCTAAACTTTCAGTACTATGTTGAATAGAAGTGGTGAAAGTGGGCATCCTTGTTTTGTACCTGTCTTAGGGGAAGAACTTTCAGGCTTTCACCATTCAGTATGATGTTAGCTGTGGGTTTTTCATTTATGTTCTTTATGATATTGAGGAAGTCCCCTTCTGTTCCCAGTTTAAGTCATGTTTTTATCATGAAAGGGTGTTGGATTCTGTCAAATGTTTTTTTTCCCTGCATCATTTGAGATGATCACGTGGGTTTTTCTTTCATTCCATTAATGTAGCGTATTAAATTGATATTTTTGGAAATGAGCCACCCTTCCATTCCTGAGTTAAGTCCCTCTTGGTCATGGTGTATAATCACTTTAATATGCCACAGATTCAGTTTGCTTTTATTTTGCTGAGGATTTTTCTTATGTATTCATCAAGGGATATTGGCCTGTAATTTTCCTTTCTTGTAGTGTCTTTGTCTGATTTTGGTGTCTGGACAATGCTGGCTTCTTAGAGTGCATTAGCAAGTGTTCCCTCCTATTCAATTTTTTGGAAGAGTTTAAAAAGTAACGGTGTTAATTCTTCTCTAGAATTCAGTAGAATTCACCAGTTAAGTCTTCTGGCCCAGTGATATTCTTTGTTAGGAGGCTTTTTTATTAACAGCTTGACCTCTTTACTTGTTCTAAGGTTATTCAAATTTTCTGTTTCTTCTTGAGTCAGTTTTGGTGTGGTATGTATGTTTCTAGGAATCTATCTCATCTAAGTTACCAGTTTGTTGATATACAAATATGAAGTTTTAGCTGAACAAAATAACAACAACAAATCCAACTGTCAATTAGGAATATCTGTGTTTGTGTGATGTGTGTGGATAAGTATAAGTATATAAGCCTCAAAGAAAAACAACAATTTGATTCAGCCCCAAATTTTCCAAATTACTCTTGTAATTTTACTTTGATCTTTATTCCAGATCAATGGTGGCGAGAAGCGGCCTGCCTCTGACATGGGGAAGAAACCAAAAACCCCCAAAAAGAAGAAGAAGAAGGACCCTAATGAGCCCCAGAAGCCTGTGTCTGCCTATGCGTTATTCTTTCGCGATACCCAGGCTGCCATCAAGGGCCAAAATCCCAATGCTACCTTTGGTGAAGTCTCTAAAATTGTGGCTTCAATGTGGGACGGTTTAGGAGAAGAGCAAAAACAGGTAAGAAGGGATTCAACTTGGCGTGGGAATTGGCGTGATTTGAGAAAGTGGATGCCCTCTAAAGAAATCACTTGGGAGGGTTTTGGATGAATTCTTTAATTGCTAGAAATAAGGCTGAGAATGCACCCCATTAGGACCAGACTTTAGGAAACTTTCACATAATTTGATACTCTTTTATTGGTCTTCCATAAATAGTATGTTAGTTCCTTTGTCTCAAAGTTTATATAGTGCAGTTACATTTGGAAAGACTTTTACATATCCCAGCCAGAATTACATCATTCCTTCATGTTGCCAATGTGATCATAAAGACGAAAAAAAATCCTAGAAGTATTTTGAAAACTGTCCACACCTCTCTTCAGCACTTACCATTGACCCTTTGTCATCAAAACCCTCTTTGCTCTTTGCTAAATTAACATCAAATTTAAAAGTTTCTACCCATAGCCATTCCCTAAAGACTACCAGAGTATGTTATGCAATCCCTCATATACCGTATTCCTAGACTGTATTAAATGGGACCAGATGCCTGTGTTTTTCTTCTCTTAAGGATTGCCATGGTGTGACTCAGGGCCCTACTTAGGGAGAGTCATGTGAGATGCTTTGCATCTCAGGCACAGCATAAGTAACCTGGAAGTTCTTGAGGAGGACAGGAAGTCATGAAGAGAGTGAAAGTTCAGCGAACGGATACAGTCCACCTCAACAATGCAGCAGCTTCGATCCCATATTTCTAAACCTGGCACTAGATTACCGTTGTCAACATCTAGAATGTCAAAGTCACAAAGAGAAAATTGGACCAGCATTATCATTAAAATACAGTCATTGAGCTGATTATTTAGCTATAGCTTTAGCCACTGCAGAATCCTGAATGGCATTACTGATATAAGAGCCTCACCTTTGAATGTTGGTAGAAACCTTTTTCTCTCATCATCAGATCCAGGAGAGTACGTAAACAAACACACACATACAGAAAATCACATACCTATATGTGAATCTTGAAGTACCTGAATATTGTGAACATATATCAACATCCATAATGTATATAGCATTTTAAACTTTCAAATGCACATTCACATGCCTTATCTCATTGGTTCTACTCAATACTTAACAGACATAGAGGGAAATTATCATCTCAATTTTGCAAATGATGAAACCGGGCCAGATAAGTTAAATCCACCCATTCATTCATTCAGTAAATGTTTGCTGAGCACTTAATATGTGTCAAGCATTGTTGTAGACACTGAAGATATAGCAGAGAACAAGACATTCCCCCATTCTGTTGAATGATCTGCCAGAGATTGCATGGCTGGTACATATCATTCCTGTGACTAGAGTTCATCACCCAACTTAGAGTTCTTTTCCTAACAAACCCAATGAAATCAATGACGGATGTAATGGTAAAACTATTTGCTAAGGAAACAGAGAATCCCCTTCCCAAGTTCCTTCTAGTCCCCATGTTCTACGAGCCAAAGCTGTATTCTACATTCTGAAATTGCTATCCATGTTCTTCTGTCCTTTCCAAGATTACCAGCCCAAGAGAATGCCTTTGTAGGAAAGCACAGCCCTCCTGTATGGAACTCTAGGCTGCAGTGGAATTATCTTCAAGGACTGGAAACACCACTGAAAGCATTCTCTGTACACTCAATTACAATACCCATTTCACTATTAAGAGGGTAGTTGACGTTGTATTTTGTCATTCTAATTAGAATCTAAAATCATTGTTTCAGGATTTTAGAGCTGGTTGCCACCCGACCACTTTGCTTTTCACACTCCCAAGTCTGAGGCATAGTCCCTAAATGATCTTGGAATTTCACGGTTGAATCGCAGAGTGACGTCAGTCCTCCACTCAGTAGAGCATCACAGAATGAGAAACTAAGTGTGCATTGGCCAGGAACCCCATCTGCTTCCCATTTTCTAAATTATGTGACCTACCTGTGACATCCACATATTAGAACGTGCCTCATGCTCCAAAAACCCCTCTTTTTTAAAAAAATACTTAGATTACATAAATGTTACACAAAAAATATAGGGATTCCCATATGCCCCACTCCCCTCATCTCCCATACCCTCCCACATAAACATCCTTCATTAGTGTGGCACATTCATTGCAATTTATAAGCCCATCCTGGGGCTTTGCCATTAAGCATGGACCATAGTTCACATTGTAGTCTACACTCTCTCCCATACAGTTCTGCATGTTATGTGATGATATAAAATGGTCTATTTCTGTTGCTGCAGTGTCACTCGGGACAATTCCCAAGTCCTGAAAAAGCTCCCATATTACAACTGTTTTTCCCTCTTCCTGCACCCAGAGCCTCCAGTGGCCACTGGCTCCACATCAATGTTGTAATTTTTTCCATTGCTAGAATCACAGTATGTCATTCTACAGTAGAATACCAGGAAATCCACTCTAGTCCATAGCTCTTTCCCCAATCCCTAGGTTTCTGCCAAAACCCCCTTTTTATCTTTGGCGATGCACCAGGTTTAAACACTGTAACCTTTTTACTTTGTGAGATAAAATTTCTGGGTAGAGCGACCCAGAAAGTTTTCCCCTCCTTGGGGATTGTATGTAGGGACCCTTGTTCATCAGAGGACATCCCTGAATCCCCTCTGAAGACTCAGCCCACTCTTTCTACTCAAGACTCAGCAGCTGAACTGGGCACATTGTTCCCAGGCTCCAAGTGCTCCCTTCATCTTCTTCTATTTTGTCCAGCGTTTTCTTTCCAGAAACATCAGTTGCTTGTACCACCACTTACCTAATCCCTCTTCTCTATCTTCCCTGATCTCAGGTTCCTTTTTCTAATTATTTCTCACATTCACTAGAAGAACTCATGAGGGTGGAGACAGTGGTTTTAAAAGGGGGAGCGTCTACATAGGCCTTCCACGATTGGTCCTGTACATTATCAGTATTAATAAGACATGTTCCTGGTAGAAAAGAATAATGTTCTTGTGATGAAAAGCAGGTAGTTCCTCAAGGCAGCAAATATAAAGCAGCATGGTTTTTCCCACGAATTCTTTTATAATAAATCTATTTTTTAATATAACAAGAGGGGGAAATTAGGCTAATATGCCACACTCCTTTCATCTGACCATATAAAGTATTTATAGGCCCAAAGAATATGAGATTCCCTATTCTCACCTGCCATGGTAGAAAAGGACATTACTCCCAATCTCCCATTTCTGGCTTTCAAAATTTGGTTTGAACCTTTCTATTGTAAATATGTTCATAACTAGGATAAAATACTTAAGGCTTCTTAGTTGCATCCAGGTGGTGACGAAATGCTATCCTCTGTCTCTTTTGCATTTTATTTCTAATTTAATTGAACTTGTAATGACTCCAACTTTGGGTTCTCTTAATGGAAATAGCTGGGGGTTTTGGTGAATTCGTTTTATAAATAAACGATGAAATTATTATGTTCGTTGATCTAACTAACTCACTAGGTATTATAAAGCAATTTCATCATCAAAATCCAGTTGCTAAAAAAAAACATGCCAAGATGATTTAGGGAAATAGCTTAAGAGAAATAACTCTGCCCCTTTTTCCTCATAAAAAGTAAATACTTTAAAATTGGAGCACTATTACCACAACAAGATATTGGGATCAGTTTCGGGGCCCCGTGCCTTTGCCTCCTTTGGTTTAATAGGGGCTCGCCATCCTTCCCTCTTAAAAGGTGATGTTAAAGACAGCGAGACTGCAGGATTGCTAAAAGGTATGGTTTATGATACACGAAGGGCCCACCCAGGGACAAGCAGATAGAGGGTCAAATGAATGAAATCAGGCGCTGACCTTCCGAGAGGGAGCAGCGGGTGGGATGGGCCACTTCTCTCCTATGTGGCAGCCCTTTCCTAACAGTTTGCGAGAATCGCCAGCAAGAGCGAACATGCCTGCCTAGAACTCACATTTAGGCGTCAACAGAATTTCAGCCAAATCCCCCAAAGTGTTCTTATGGTGTATTACCACCTGTTATTTCCCTTTATGATGACTCATTGTGCCAACATAATGCGATATCTCTTTCACACTACGTTAATTGTATTTTACTCTCCTGTAATATTCAAATTGGGGAGCACAATTCCTAAAGGAAAGTCGCCAGAGTAGATTAGAGGCAGAGTATTACTCTTCAAAATTTAGGACAAACGTACATGCCACAGAATAGACCGACATGATGCTTTCGGCTTTGTGTAGGCAGCTGGTTGGAATAGAGGGCTAGGGTTTCATGTGCCACAATTGTTCAAACATCCTGTTGTCATAATAGCCCGCAATTATGAACAGTGACAAATATAAACACAAACTGGGGAAAATGGACACAATTATTGATGACTTATTGGGGGCTTAGAAAATTACAATATTTAGGGGAAAACAGCTATTAGTGAGATTACATTTGACTGTTTTCTTGCCAGCCAGAGGGAACTTAACTAATAGAGTTGCTGTGTGTTTATATCACATGCTTCCTCATTGTGGAGTATAGGCGGGAATAAGAAGCCACTGCAGAATGGCAGATCTTTATTTTCAGAACCCATGGTGAGTGAGAAACTGTATGTACTTTGGTTTCTGTGAAGAATCTTTCAAGGAAGAAAAACCAAAAGGAAGCTGAAGGAAGCGATAAAAAAAACCTTCAGAGGGACACAAAACCCTCCCTTATGAATCATTCCTACTGTAGCCACTGAACAAACTTCACATATCAGAGATATCTCCATTTTCATACTTTGGAAGATGGTGCTGAATCTGGAATGGGAACGGAATTGTGTTTCTGAGATTCCAACTGGAGGTTTTAAATGCTAATGAATCGTAAGACAATGGATAGCCCATTTCAGAAGCGTACTATGTTGCTTAAAAAGACACCAGATGGGAACAGGGAAATAAAACCAAAGTATCGCCGTGATGATGTTGGTCTTTGCTAGTTGTTTTTCACTGACCGGAACCTATAGAGAAAGAAAAATAGTGAGTTCACAATTTCACTCCCTTTGTTTTAGCCTCCTTCAAGTTTCAGCAACCATCAACATCTTTTTTTTATGAGGTTCCAGCTAAATTTCCCGTGTTTCTAAATTCTCTTCTTCTGACCATCATAATATAGTACCTGACTCCACAGTGATGCTAGAGAACAAACCAAGCCCTATTAAATAAAAGAGTCTGTCCAGCTTTGAAGCAAAAGGGATTGGGCCAAAAAGCTCTAAGGGGTTCTTGGGTCATTTTTAGCCACGGAAAGTCAGCTCTTAAGTGGAAAAGGAAAGTCACCTCAAATCAGAACCAGATGTAAATTACTAAATGAACCTTAAGTTCCTAATTGGAGACACAGTCGGGCTGTAATACATTTAGCAAATTACAAACAAAATGTTCTTGTTTACATTACATTAAATGGCTTTCAAGCTTCAGCCAAAGAGCTAAATAAACATGCTGTTATGCTAAAAATGGAGTGGAAGGCCTATTCAGGATTCGGTGCATTCGGGAGAAACCACAGTGGGCGTGTGCCCAGAGAGCGTATTTTTGTCAATGCTTCCCTGTCCTGGAAGGGGGAAAGCACATTTACCTAGAGATCCAAAGCCTAATGAGCAAACATCACTTGCAGGAAAACTGTTTGAATACTGTAACATAAGCCTTCTTTCAGGATGCATAATTCATATCCGAGGATATTAGACATAGCAGTTCAGCTCAATAGCAACACCTCATTATTTTATCCCTCACTATTTATTCCTATGTTTGACGCCTCATGAAATTACTGTTAATGTGTTTATATAAGGGCAAATCTGACACAAGTGGGAAGAATGTAATTTCCCACTCGTTCTTTCCCGCTGATGTGTCCTCTTCCCCTGGTGGAAGTGGCAAGTGTAAATAGTTAATTTGCTTCAATTATGAGCCTGTCCTGCTAAATTAGAAGCAGCAGGGATATGAAGAGGCGGAATTATACTTAGGAGGCAGCTGACAAATCCTCCGAGCCCACGGAATCAAATCATTTACTCCTCATTGGTGCTCAAACACCCACTACATAAAGCTGCTGGGGTTTTTTTTTTTCCCTTATCTTGTGATAAAATTTGGATTTTTTGTCAGCAGTACTTAAGGTTAACCAAAATCCTGTTGCACTGTAACCTCGCACATTCCCTTATAAACATTATGCATTTTCCCAATTTTTTAGAACTAGGAGTAAAGGATGTATAAAATAGTTGTTCATTTAAAACATGTAGAATGTAGGAAAAAAATATATGCATGAAAATGTGAAACTGTGCAATTGAAATCATATGATAATTGACTTCTGAAATGCAGGTATTTCATGTACATGTAATTATTGATGCATAAATGTGATTATTGTATGCCGTCACAGGCATAAACATTAAGTAATACGCATATGCAAATAATTAAATGCTCATACACAGTGGGGGCAGATTTTTCACTTGAAAGTTTCCATAACATTGGTAGGAAGATAATTCTAACATGATACTCACTCTAGTCTGTCGTGCTTTATGTATTATTCACAAAAATGTTTGGGGTGGGTTGAATATCTGTGTGGCCAATCCTCTGTTACCGTGGATGTACATTTTGATTTAGAAGATGAAATTCAACAAATCAACCTAGAGTCACGCTAATGCTGAGTCAGAATGGAGAAGCCTGAGACCAGGGATTGTGCAATTAATAAGTATTTACTGTGCACCTACTATATACCAAGCACCGCCCTGCAGTCCTCTGCTGTTGTGTGGCTGCAGGAGGTTATCCAGGCAGCCAGGGGAGTGATTGCGTGAAACAAAGCTGGATCTTTTAATTCGACAGTGATTTGATTCACGCCATGCTTCTGCGCTACACTTGCCGCAAGATATTGAGTAAACTAATCACCCTTTCATCTCTGTGTTTTTTATATATATCTGTAAAATGGAGATCATGATTCCAGTGCAACATTTTTGCTGGAAGAATTAGAGAAAATATACATAAAATGTTCAACACATGCAAAATGCACACAATCAAAACATCTTTTTTTGTTTCATGCTTTTTTGATTCCACAGCTTCATTCCTTCACACCACACTGGGTACATATTAAACATGCAATACCTTGTTCAATCTAATTGGATAACATCATATCCTCCTTGGTTGCCCTCATTTAATAAATCAACAGATATATCTTTTGCAGCTATTTTGTCGGGCAAGGAGCTTGCTTCTGGTACCTACCATTCCAGAAGCATTGTTTATCAGCCTGTCCTCGAAAAGATGCCATAGCAAGATTTCAGTCCTCCAAATATCACTTTATAAAGTTCTTTTTGTTTTGGAACACTTAAGAAAACGCTAAGCAAATTGCACAAGATGGAAATTTAGCCACATTTAAGGGCTATTCTTTATAAAATACAGATGTCCTTGTTCTAACTGACCCAAATAGCAACAACATCGAAAGAATGCAAGACTTTACATTTCTAAAGGATATAGCAGGGAATTATGATTAAATTATTATTCCTTATACACAGTTATATTTCTAAACATTTTCTGTAAATACAAACTTGTCATTGAAAAAAAATGCATTTGAAATTAGCCAAAAAGAAAAATGCCTGTTTTTTTTTTTAATATTGTTTGAATAGAATCCAGAATTGAAAGATTTTTAAATTCCTTCTTACTATTTTGGTAAAGACTTTGTTGAAATAAACCATGAGTAGAGATTAACTAAGGTCCAGAGTAGAAACAAAGGAAGGAAGAGGGAATTAAATAGTATTTATAAGGCTTTGCTTTTCTGGATGAGCTGGATGGATTGTTTGTTTGGGGAAGGAACAGAAAGTAGAAGAGTAGGAAGACAGATTGTATTAGAGTTTTTTTTTCTGTTTATCATATTCACTGATGTAGTATGGTGATTTTGATTAGGGATTATTAGCCTATAAATATATAATATAAAAGTACATGGACATGCTGGTATTTAGAGCCCTTCAAAAATGATTCAGTGATCCACAGAATTGCTCGAATTGCTATTTGATGTCTACCTACGTATGTTTTAGTTTAGCCATTATAGATGTTTCAGTTAAGCCACTGAGATGAAATTCTTAGATAGGATATGGTAGCTTTCTTAAAATAACAAACCACAGCATATAACTAAGTTAAGGCAGGATGAATTCAAAAGTGTTTGGATGAGCTGGGGAAAATGATAAATGATGTATTATGATTTTTAAATCCTCATCTGGCCAACTTGGCACTTTATTTCAAACAGCTGTAGACCATTTGGAAGCCATTTTGTAGCTCAACTGAGCACTAATATTTACTGTATGAATCACATACCTTTAAAATATTTGTCTTTCCCTGAGGGAGAGAGACTTTCTTTCCCAAACTTAACTTTGACATAAATCAGACCCATCCTCCGAGGCTGGAAGGTTTGGGCACTTGACCACTGCAGTGGGTTTTTGGTTGCTAAATGTAGTCTCATGGTCAGCCTTGATTTCTGCAAGTAGAGGACTTTCTTCAGGTGTGAGCAGAGGCTCCTGAGAAAATTTTGGAGACATGTTTAACAGGTAGTTTGTAAATATCTGTTCTAAAGGAAGATTTCCCCTACTTCAACTGCATATGTAACTCTTACTATTCATTTATCATACTCTCATATATTTGAGGTCTTCCATCCGATATTTCCATCAACTACA
>PVKH010048013.1:0-10238 GCA_004027955.1 Chaetophractus vellerosus | reverse complement strand
AACCCAGGGCCTCCCATGTGGTCTCCCAGCGAGCTCCCTATCCACTGAGCTATCTAGCCGGGCCCCTCTCTTATTTTCTTTGTCAGTCTAGCTAAGGGTTTGTCAATTTTGTTGATCTTAACCAACTTTTGTTTTTTTTATTCTCTGTATTCTTTTTTTTTTTTTTGCTCTGATCTTTACTATTTCTTTCCTTTGGCCTGGTTTGGGATTAGCTTGCTGTTCTTCTTCTAGTTCTTCCAGGCATGCAGTTAGATTATCAATTTTAGCTCTTCTTTTTAAATGTAAGCATTGAGAGCTATAAATTTCTCTCTCAGCACTGCCTTTGCAGTGTCCCATAGGTTTTGATATGTTGTGTTCTCATTTTCAATTCTCTCAGGATATTTGCTGAATTCTCTTGACATTTCTTCTTTGACCCACTGACTGTTTAAGAGTGTGTTGTTTCATCTCCATATATTTATGATTTTTCCTTCTTTCCATCTATTATTGATGTCCAGCTTTATTCCATTATGGTCAGAGAAAGTGTTTTGTGTAATTTCAATCTTTAAAAAAATTTTTAGACTTGTCTTGTGACCCAACATATGGTCTATCTTGGAGAAGGATCCATAAGCACTTGAAAAGAATGTATATCCTGCTGTTTTGGGTGCAATGCTCCCTAGATGTCTCTTAGGTCCAGTTCATTTATCATATTATTCAAGCTCTCTGTTTCTTTATTTAGCCTCTGCCTAGATGTTCTCTCCAATACTGAGGGTGGTATATTGAAGTCTCCAACTATTAATGTAGAGATATATATTTATCCCTTCAGCTTTGTATCTTGGGGCACTGAGGTTAGGTGCATAAATATTTAGAATAGTTATTTCTTCTTGTTGAATAGCCCTTTTTATTAATGTATAATAACCTTCTTCATCCCTTAAAACAGTTTTGCATTTAAAATCTATTTTGCCAGATATTAATATTGCTACTCCAGCTCTTTTTTGGTTATGTTTGCGTGGAATATCTTTTTCCAACCTTTCACTTTTAACCTGGATGTGTCCTTATGTCTGAGGTTAGTCTCTTGTAGACAACATGTAGATGGCTCATATATTTTTTTATCCATTCTATCAGTCAGTATGTGTGTGTATGTTTTTTTAAAGATCTATTTTTTAAAATTTATTTACCCCCCCTTGTTGTTTGCACTTGCTGTATGCTCTCTGTGTCCATTTTCTGTGTGCTCTCTGTGTCTGCTCATTTTCTCTTTAGGAGGCACCAGGAACTGAATCTGGGACCTCCCATGTGGGAGAGAGGTGCTCAGTCACTTGAGCCACCTCAGCTCCCTGCTTTTGTTGTGACTTTCACTGTTTTTTCTCTTTGTCTCCTTTGTTGCATTATCCTGTTGCATCAGCTTGCTGCACTTGCCTGTTGCACCAGCTTGCTGTCTTGCTCATTTTCTCCAGGAGGCACCGGGAACCAAACCTGGGACCTCCCATGTAGTAGTTGGGAGTTTACTTGCTTGAGCCACATCTGCTTCCCAGTTGATGTCTTTTGAATGGGGTGTTAAAGCCATTAACATTCAATATTATAACTGTAAAGGTATTACTTATTTCATCCATTTTGACCTTTGGCTTTCTGTTGTCATATGGCACTATAGTCTATCTTTTTTACCCTTTGTAATAATCTTCATTTCTACACTCTTCTCCAAGCCTCTCACCCTTGTTTTTTCCTTTCAGGCTGCAGCACTCCCTTTAGTATTTCTTGTAATTCTGGTCTTTTGATAACATATTCTATCAGTTTTTGTTTGTCTGTGAAGACTTTGAACTCCCCTTCATTTTTGAAGGACAGCTTTGCTGGAAACAGAATTCTTGGCTGGCAGTTTTTCTCTTTTCCTACCTTATATACATCATATCACTTTCTTCTGTCCTCCATGATTTCTGATGAGATATTGGCACTTAATCTTATCCAGTTTCCCTTGTATGAGATGCTTTGCTTTTCTCTTGCTGCTTTCAGAATCTTCTGTTTATCTCTTATATGTGTCATTCTGAATTGTAGGTGTCTAGGGATTGGTCTATTTGTGTTTATTCTCTTTGGGGTGTATTGTCCTACTTGCATATTGATATTTATGTCTTTCATAAGGGTATGGAAATTTTCAGTCATTATTTCCTCAAATATTCTTTCTGCCCCTTTTCCATTCTCTTCTCCTTCTGGGACACTGATAAAGTGTATGTCTTTGCATTACATGTTGTCATTCAGTTCCCTGAGACACTGTTCCATTTTTTCCATTCTCTTCTCTTTCCGTTCTGTCTTTTCCAGTTCAGATGTTCTGTCTTCAAAATCACTAATTCTGTCTGCAAGCAATTCAAATCTGCTTTTATGCGCCTCTAATGTATTTTTAATCTCATCCATCATGTCTTTCATTCCCATGAGGTCTGTTATTTTTCTTTACAGACTTTCAAATTGTTCTTTAGGCTCACCCTGTGTCATCTTAATATCCTTTATGTCTTTATTCATATTTTCTTTCAATTCTTTAAATTTATTTCAGAGAGTTGTGTGACTATCAGTGATTAATTGTCTTAAAGCCTGTATCTCTTCAGGATATTTGGTTTGTTCCTTTGGCTGGGCCATTTCTTCCTGTTTCCTAGTATGGCTCATAATTTTTTGCTGATGTCTAGGCATCTGATATGTTGGTGAATTTACTCTGATGGCTAATTTCTCTTTCTTGCCTATAGTTATTATTTTTTTCACACCTCTTTTTTGATATTTGGTTCAACTTAACCTAAGTCTTTAAAATCACCCAGCTTGAGTTATCAAAGTCATGCCAGAGACTCACTAATGGAGCTCAGACTTTCTCCCAGGGGTGGGGTAAAGAGAGCTCTAAAAGCAGTTTTTGTCCTTGCAATTTCTAGACCAGCCAGCAGATGGCGCTTGTTGGTGCACCTTTCCACAGAGGTGTATCTCTCAGTTTTCCTTTGTTTTTGTCTGGCCAGAGCCAGGATTCAAACCAGGCTCCACTGGCCAAATTCACTGCAGAGAAGCCTCCGACTCCCCTCCCTATTCCCTTGTAACAATTGACAGGGAGGAAGATATCTGCTCCCCTTTCATTCAGCTGAAATGAACCAGGGGTTTTACCCCTTCTGAATATCTTGGTTGGGGGAGGGAACCCCCCCTGGCTACTGGGAGGTTTAGTAACTTACAGTTTGTTTCAGTTTCTTCTGTCTCTCTGTCCCTCACTCTCTTAGGAGTTGTAAAGCACTGTCCTGGTCTGCTGACCCCCAAAGCAGGTCCTTCAGGCAGTTTTTGGCTCTTTTTCCATTGTTTTTTGAGAGATCTGAGCATTATCTGTCTAATCCAATGCCATCTTCCCACAATCCTCTTGCCTTGAAAGTCAGCACTTTCGTAATGGAGGTCAGCTGCCCATTTTGAATTTTGGTTAATATTATGGTCTCTGAGATAGGGATGGATAATGGGAAGGGACAGTATTTAGATTTTTTTTCAGTTAGAAGGGGAACTTTCTTTCATGAGATGAAAATGGGGTTATTCACTGATTGTTTTACTTTTGTCTATCTCAGTGTTTCTCAAACTGTAGTAATGTATGAACCCATCTTAAAGAAATAGTTTCTCATGGGTTCCTGCAGTGACTTAAAGGACTTTTATGATAATGTGTTTCAAAATGTATAAGCCTAAAAATAATTATAAACTTGTACCTCTTACATGTCTGAAAAACTAAAACAGATTTGCATATTAAATATATACCCCTCCCCATTTGAACCACTAAATTAAATTATTTTAATGTGACTTATGATGTTCTTTTTTATTTTATTTTATTTTAAAAATTAATTATTATTTTTTAAGATACATCGATTACATAATTGTTACACAAAAATTTTAGGGGTACCCATATGTCCCACCTCCCATACCTCCCACAACCTCCTACAATCTCCCACATACACATTCTTCATTAGTGTGGCAAATATGATGTTCTTTTGGTGAAACTAAGTTGTTGTTCACAGCATGAACATATACTGACTACTGAGTCATAGATTCTGTTGATGTCATTACATCTGCACAGCTGTTTTCCATATGATAACAAGATAATATGCTTTAAAAGTTTCATTATGATGCTCTATTCTTGGGTGTTGGGATTGAAAAAAAAGATGAAATGGATTTCAGTCTATGAATGAACATTTTCATTTTCAGACAGAAGGAAAGACTGCATTAGGAAAGATGGGAACCCAAGAAATTAAGCCATTATCCAGGAGGTGAAAGATGTCTGGAACTATTCTGAGACTCAGAGTGGAGTTTGTGGCATAGGTCAAATGGTGATATTTCTAATTCTTCCTTTTGTCCACATAACCAATTTATAGAAACTCTCTGCCTCCCATTTCTTAAGCTCCCAGTGTGAGATTGCCTCATTAAGTTAAACCATGTGAGTAGGCTATAGGAAATTGGAATAGCTGCCCAAAATATTGAAGTTAGCCTGCAGAAGTCATTCAGCCACATGTGGTATCAGGAGTGAGGTAGACTATTTTAGAATTGTCACCATCTTGGTTTATGGAGCAGAGTACAAGAAAAGATAAGATGAAATGTCTTCAGTGTCTCTAGTTGCCATGATTGTAGTCTGTAGGTGACTCCCATATAATTCAAGATTCCAGTTTGAGAAACACTGGAACAATTCAATTTCCTTCATAGAACTACATATCTCCTGGAATCTTCTGGATTCCAGCATTAGGATTATTCATTCATT
Organism: Chaetophractus vellerosus; assembly: GCA_004027955.1. Lineage (NCBI taxonomy): Eukaryota > Metazoa > Chordata > Mammalia > Cingulata > Chlamyphoridae > Chaetophractus > Chaetophractus vellerosus. Next base: position 5,524 of record PVKH010048013.1, on the reverse strand, counting down.
CAATCAATTTTGATTATTTCCCTCCTATAAACCAGGTATGGCTTCCAAATGTGGAGGATATAGCAGGGAACAAGGCAAGGCCTTCCCGAGTGGATCTCATAATATAGGTAATAAACAAAGAGAAAAAATATATAATGTACTTTCAGACTGCGGTAAGTGCTACGAAGAAAAATAATACAGGATTAGGAATAGAGAAAGATAGCAGCAGTGATGGTTGTGGTTAGGGGAATCCTTTTCGAGTAGATTCTTGGCCAGTCTTAGTTTTTGGGGAAAGGTATGAAAGTTTACCTTTTCCAAGGTTTTCTGTAGTCAAATGGAAAGACTGGAGAGGGTGTATTAGTACCTGCATGTATTTAAAATGGGAAGTACCTGCAGTCATTTTCATGGCCTATGGTTCATACCTTCTTCATGGGTGTCCTTAATTAACAGATGAAAAAATATAAACATTGGTGATGACTTGATTGCAAGTTGTGATAATAACAGTTAATACTGACACTCAGAGATTCTGAATTCATTTGTGTCCTCTACTGAATCATAATTTATCTTTTCCTTCTTTATTCTTTTCTTTTTTTAGTGGCAGTTGATGAAGTGTATATTCTTCTTTGAACTTAGATTATTTCTTCTCATCTCTTCTTTGATCTTCTTTCTGGACCACATAAAGTGAATGTAGTGCGATTAAATGTGCTAGAACTTACGAGCTCACACATTACAATGTACTCCATGAAGAGTGCTTGGTCAGAAAAAAAGCTTTTGATGTTAAGGATAGAAAAAAATGTTTTTGTCCTAAAGTTAGGAGATATTTTACTTGTACTCTTTTCAAAAGGTACTCAGAGTTATGTAGTTATTTTCAATTTTCAAAGAAATGCCCACCTGCAACTCAAATATCTTTATGAGCTTTTAGGATACTGCCACATAAAATAGATGTTTCTGCAAAATTTCATTTTATAATGGTGATATAAATTATGATATAGGAGTTTTATGATTCATGGTTTTGAATTTTTGTATTCTGAACCGTGAGGACATGGATCCAGTGTAGCAGGCAGTTCTTATATTTCTCCAGAACTCTCCTTTTAAATCTCAGCCCTGCCTTATCAATTCTTATGATTACTAGACATCAATATCTTTTATTACCTTGTAGCTTAGTCATCACCAAACCCTCCCATCATTATATATTTCTTATTCCCTGGGATTTCCCATAAATGGACAGGGTCTTCTGTATATTCTCATAATTGTCCCTTTTCTCTGTTAGGGAAAAAGGTGGAAATTGGTATAGTAGAAGGAATAAAAAATTTCCTCTATTCTTATAGTCATCTATTTTCAAAAAGGCTTTTAAAGTGTGTTGATTGAAGAATAATATAATACTTGACCATGGAGATAAAATGCAAAGGAATTAAAGTCCATTAATGGAAATGATGTATCTTTTTTTGTTGTTGTTACATATCCCCTCCCCCCCTTCTGCTTGCTCCTGCTGCATTCATCTTTTGCATTCTTCTGTGTCTGCCTTGTCTGCCCCCGTTGTGGCGATGCGCCGAGTCAGCTCACCACGCAGGTGGACTGCCCCGCTCACGGGCAGCTCTGCTCTGTTCGCGGGTAGCTCTGCTCTGTTCACTGGCGACTTGCCCTGCCTGTGGCGGCTTTTGCCCTGCCCATGGTGGCTTTTTGCCCTGCCTACGGCGGCTGTGCCCTGCCCATGGCAGCTTGCCCTCTCAAGGCAGTCTGCCCGCTCGGAGAGGCCCCCGGGAACTGAACCCGGGGCCTCCCATGTGGTGAACCGGTGCCCTATCCACTGGGCTACAGCCGGCTCCCTGATGTATCTTAATATCAGATCCTTTCACATATATTGGATTGGGGGACTAGGTAGGTGAGTAGAATAACACAGTAGAGTTGGAAATCTGAGTCAAACTTTAGAATATAATTTTTGTTCAAAATTAAATGTTAAGGATTCTGTTTTCAGTAATGGTAGCGCAGTTTGTATTATAACTAACCCTCCTGCAGTTATTAGGTATAAATTTTGAAGAAAATATGAAATTAACAAAATATGGGAGAACAGCAAATATAGACAGAAACACAGGCAAACGATAATTGGAGATCTTAAACAATTCTCTCTCAGTAATGGACAGACCAGCCAGACACAAAATGAGTAAGAATAGAGAGTATATAAAAAACACCATTAACCAACATGACCTAGTTGACATAGAAACTACACCCCAAGAGAACAGAATATGCATTCTTTTTAAATGCATATGAAACATTCACCAAGATAAATCATAACATAAGAAATTGAAATCTCACAGAGTATCTTCTCTGACTGCAATGTATTAAATTAAGAATCAATAACAATAAGATATCTGGGAAATTGTCCAATATTTGCAAATTAGATATTACTCTTCTAAATAACCCATAGGTCAAAGAAGGAATCACAAGGGTATTTAGAAAATATTTTTAAAGGAATGATTATAGATTACTATAATCTATGATTATGGTTACTATATCTAGGCAGTGAAAAAGGTGTCTAGAGGGAAATTTATAGCTTTAAAAGCATATATTAGAAGAGAAAGAGTTGAAATCAATGACATGTTTCTAGCTTATGAAACCACAAAAAGAAGAGAAAATCAAAACCAAAGTTAGTGAAGGGAGAAAATAATAGAGATAAGGACAAAATAAAATTAATGAAATCACAAATTAGTTCTTTGGAAAGGTTAATAAAATAGATAAACCTCTAGCAGAGCCATCAAGTGAAAAAAAAGAGAGAAAAACAAATGATCAATATCAGGAATGAAAGAGGGGGATATCACTGCAGATATTTCATACATAAAAAGGATAAAAATAAAATATAATAAACAATTTGTTTTAGTGGAGCACATCTTCTTGTAGCTTTCTGAGAATGATACATGGGCGGTAGTTTATTTTTTGAGACCTTACATATTTGAAGATGTCTCATTTATTTTCACAATTGATGATTTGTCTGGTGTAGAATTCTAAGTTGAAAATAATTTCCCCTCATATTTAAAGGCATTGCTCCATTGTCTTCTAATTTTAGGATTGTTATTGAAAAGTATGATGCTATTCTTTTCCTAAACCTTAGTATATGATTTTTTTTTAAGTAGAAGCTATCAGGATCTGGAAGCTATTGAAGAACTAAAATTACAAAAAGATGCTCCTTGGCACCAAGTGGAATCTTTCAGTTTGGAGATCCGAATTCTTCAATTCTGGGAAATTATTTTATATTATTTCTTTGATAGCTTTTCTGTTTGCTCTGTCTGTAATTCCAAGTGGTCTTTCTGTTGTTCGTGTCTTTCTCTTTCAAATCTTCTGGGAAATTTCCTCAATTTCATCTTCCAGCTTTTTAATTAAAGTTTTAAATTTTATTCTTTTAACAATATTTCAAGAGTGCTTTATTGTTCTCTCTCTTTTTTTTTAAAGTAGCATCTTGATTTATGACTGCAATGCTTGCTTATCCCTCTGAGGTTATTCATTATAATGGTTTTCTTCTCCCTGTATTGCTTCTCTTGGCGGAGTTCCATTTTAATAAAAACCTGTTTGTTTAGGTTTCTGTCTTACATGTTCAGGCTTTCTTCAAATGGCAAGCGATGCTTGGCATACTGTTTTTATTTAAGAACAAGGCACTAAAAAGATGGCTGGGCCTTGTTGACTGGGCAGAGATCTGGATTATTTGGGGGAAGATATCCAATCTTATTTTATTAGTTTTTTTTCTCTTAGAAAGTAATAGTCCAATTTCCTGACCCCTGGTATTCTAGAAGTTGATATGGGTAAGGAGATCACTGGCTTAATTTATCTAGAGTAAATTTCTAACTTCCTGATAATACAAGATAGGAAAAGTTGTCTGGCTAAGCGGGGAAAGGATCTGGTAAAATATTTACTCTCTAAACAGATTTTCAGCCCTGGCCCCTGCTGTTTTCAGTTCCACCTCTCACCCTCCATTCTCCGTAGCAAACAGTGTCTCATATTCCTTGTGTCTTCTGGGATTCTGGAATACCAACTGACTTCTCATTGGCTTCCCAACTTCCTAATCTCATTTCTTCTGCTTTGCTAAGTCAGTATCCAACTGTCCCATCTACTTTCTATTTTCCAAAATTATAAAATCTCTTGTCTGTTATTATCTTCTCCCCTGTTTTTTGTTCTACTATGATTTCAGCAGCATTACAGGAGGGAACAGAAGTAAATAAAGTTATGACCAGATGTCAGTAAGAACAGATGGTGTCATAATGGGCACAGGCAATGCAGACCTTTTTCCTGAGTTAGGACTGGGCAGATTACCTGAGCAACTCACTTTCCAGTCAGTAACTGGGTTTAACAGTCCTTTCCTAGTCTACTCATCCAACTCCTCAGAGTATGGGCCTTTTCCTTCCTTGGACAACTCATCAGAGACTACTTTTAGACTTTCATGGTCCCCCAGTTATTTCACCTTTATATTAACAACCTCTCCCCCGCCCATTTCTTCCTTTTAGTCTATGGTAACTCCTTTCAGAGGTACTTCTTTATTTCTACTGACTTCTCAAATTCAATTGCCTTGTTCTTTAGCAGTTGAACTAATGATCCACTAAACCTGGAACCCAAATCACCAGCAGCTTTAAGACAAGTTTTCTTTCTAGGCAACTAACCTAATCTTCAAATTCTTCTAAGAGATAACAGGAAACATTTGAATTGAATTGAAGCAAAGAAAGGGAAGAAAAACTATCAGTTAAGCTTCCATCTTGAAACAGCCTGGATGTTTATATGTTGTCATGGACCTTTAACAATTTAAAATAATGTTCTCCACCCTAGTCATTTCTCTTGCAATACTCAGTCAGTAAGCAATTATTATTTTAAACAAAATTCATTTTATTTAGATTGAAATGAACTATACAAAATTGATTTTCTTCACCCAAAATAACAGCGATATTTTTTGTATTATTGCTAGATAAACCACAAAGCACTTATTTTTCTAGGCTTTCCAGGTTTTGATCAATTTTAGTCAGATGATATAGTCATGGAGATAGACAGAAGAAAGAAACAAATCAGTTGTCAGTATCCATGGCCTCTTGAGTTTGTCTTGACCATGAGACAAAAGTGTTCAACACAAACCTGCTAAAAAGCTTATGAAGGTGTAGTCTCAACAAAGAAATGTAAACAGCAGCAACCAGATGTGGAAAAAGGCTTTTGAACTTTAACTGTAACTTGCTCTTTTAGGTTCATTTGATAAAGACAAAATCTACACTGAAATCCTTGCTTGGCAAGCTCAGTTTCTCTCACTCTCTGATAATTCCCTTAACTGTCCAATACAAATTTTTAACAATATATGTAAAACTCCTACTAGTTAAAAGTCAGTTGTGAATTTCATTATAACATTTTACAAAATGCATTCCTTTCCTTTCATATCTCCTTAAAATTTATTTCTTCAAAGTACTGATAACTGGACTGATAACCTGACAATTGGATTCACAGTGATGATAAATGTTATGTCTAAAATGACTTAACTAAAACAATTTCAGTGTGCTGCTGAGAGAGATCACCCAGAAATGAA
>PVKH010048012.1:0-10240 GCA_004027955.1 Chaetophractus vellerosus | reverse complement strand
GTTTAAGTTAAAAATATGTTTTTCATTTTCTTTTCTTTTCTTTTTGTAATCAGTTGTTAGACTCCTATTTTGGCCTAAGTTCTTGCTACATGAAGCTGTTACATATATGGTAGCTTAAATACAGAATGTTTTCTTTTTTTCCCAAAGGTCTTTTGGCAAATTCCTGAAAAGTCATTTTTTTTGATAAAAAGTAACTTTTAAAATCCTTTTAGTTATTAAAAATCAATATAAATTCATGGACTTAACAGACTTATGTTCAAAATAGGACTACTTTTTTAAAGAAGTAAAACTTTATTTGTAGACAACATGATTTTATATACAGAAAATACAATGGAAACCACAAAAAAGTACTAGGGTTAATAAACAACTTCAACAAAATGTCAGGGTACATGATCAACATGCAAAAAATAATTGTGTTTCTATACATTTGAAATAAACAATCAAAAGAGGAAATTATAACAATTCTATTTACAATAGCGTCAAAAAGATTAAAATATCTAGAAATAAATTTAACCAAGGATACAAAAGACTATACGCTGAAAACCACAAAACACTGCTGAAAGAAATCAATGGAGAACCAAATCAAAAGAAGATATCCTATGTTCATGGGCTGGAAAATTCAACCCCATTGGTTTAGTTACCTGGTTCCTTAAGCAAATACCGCGTCTTGGGTTGGCTTAAACAATGGAATTTATTTGCTCATAGTTTGAGGCTTGGAAAACATCCAAATCAAGGTATTATCAAGGCAATGCTTTCTCTCAGAAGGCTGTGATATTGGGGGATGGCTTCCAGCAATCTTTTGCTCCTCTGTCACACGGTATGGCACATGGAGGCATCACTTGGTCTTTCCCTTCTCCTTCAGTTTCTGTTTCAGTTCCTTGCTCCCTGCGGCTTTCTTTTCCTGTGTCTGAATTCCATTCCCCTTATAAAGGACTCCAACAATAAGATTACTAAACATCCTGATTGGGCTGGACTACAACTTCTTAACTGAAGAAACCTCATAAAAAATCCTACTTACAATGGATTCACACCCACAGGAATGGATTAAATTTAAGAACATGTTATTCTGGATGTAAATACAGCTTCAAACCACCACATACCACTTTTTTAGACCCCCAAATAACATGTTTTTTCTATATGAAAATACATTCATTCCATCACAATATTCTAAAAGTCTTAGTCATTTCAGAAACAACACTTTGGTACAAAGTATCATTATAATCAGTTATGGGTGGAGCCTGCACAAATTATCCTCTCTTTGTAGACTGGTGAAACCTAGAGAACAAGTTACCTGTTTCTGTTATATAATGGAGGGACAGACATAGGATAAACATTTCCATTCCCATGGAAAGTAATTGGAAGGCAAACAGGAGTCGTGGGTCTCAGACAATTTTGAAACCATGCAGGACATACTCTATTATACTTCAAAGTCTGAGAGTCATCTAGGGAATGATGTTTTGTCCTTTGGGCCTGAGTGAGAGGCAACTCCATCCATTTCAAGTGCTTTCCCAGGGTCAATGTTCTCTCCAATATGGAGTGAAGACTCCACCCTCTCCAAAGATGGCAGCCAGGCTCTCTGCAAATAATTGGGCACAGCCTCCACCTTCCCAGAGCATGGTGGCCAGCCTTTCTGAAATCTCCTTCTTGAACAATGAGGCAGAAGGCCTGCCCTCTCTAAGAAAGGGGGCAGACTCACCCTTTCCACACACAGGGGAGGGCCTGCTCTCTTGGACTGAGAAGATGTCTTCAGTCCAGACCTCAGCTTCCATGTTTCTTCCCTTGATGTTGTTTTTCCTTCAGTTTTTCCCTTCTCTGTCCCCTTTTGTCCATGCTGGCAGTGGTTCCACTCATACAAATTATGAAAAGAACTTGTTGGTTTTACATGTAATACATACCTTTCCAAACCATTAGACATTAGGACTTTCCATAGATGCTTCCTGGATAACTGCATCTCTAATCTTGACTTGCACTGAAATGGTTGACTGGTTCTATGTTCAGGTAAACCTTCACATGGAGCACTATTCTCTGGGGACTTTCTTTCCAATAGCTCAGCATTTTCTAACACATCAATTTCTGATTCTTTTGTGCCCCAGAGTTCAGTTCTCAGCTTATCCTTTTCCTCTCACATTTTACTATAAGGTGCAAAGAGAAAGCAGACAACACTTTTCCCAATTGTCTTGGAAATATCCAGGTTAATCACTTTCAATTTTAAATTCTGCTTTCCATCCAACATCAGAAAATTTCCTCACATTCTCTGCCACTGTAGCACAAGGATTGCCTCTTCTCCAGTTTCTAATAACACAATCATCATTTCCATCTAAGGCCTCAAGGAAAGAACCTTTAGTATCTATATTTCTACCAACATTCTTTTCAAAGCAATACAGAACTTTTCTATGAAGCACCTCATAATTATTCCAGCCTCTACCCATTTACCAATTCCAATGCTGTTTCCACATTCTTGGTATTGGCATAGAAGCACTCTGATCTTCTGGTCCCAAAATCTGTTTTAGTTTCCTAGACTGTTTAAACAAATACCATGAAATGGGTCTGGTTAAACAATGAGGATTTATTTGCTTATGGTTTTGAGGCAGGGACAATGTCCAAATCATGTCATTATCAAGGTGATGCTTTCCTCCTGAAGGCCAGCTATTGATGATCCAAGGCTCCTCTCTCACATGGAAGCATCTCCTGTTCTCTCCCTTATGTTCTGGGTTTTGTGGATTTCAGTTTTCTTCTTTCCATAGGCTTTTTCTCCCCTGTCTGAATTTCATTCTTTTATAAAGGACTCCAGTAATAGGGTTAAAACCCATCCTGAATGAAGTAGGCCACCCGTTAACTAAAGCAACCTCATCGAAAGGTTCCACACTCCCAGGGATGTATTCAATTTAAGAACATGTTTTTCTGTAGTACATACAGCTTAAAACCACCATGACCATCAAACATGCCAATATTACCCAAAGCAATCCGCAGATTCAATGCATTCACTATAAAAATTTCAGCAGCCTTCCTTACAGAAATGCAAAAACCAATCATCAGATTCCCTTGGAACTACATGGGGTTCTGAATAGCTATAACAACCTTGAAAGGGACATTCTTTAAACAGACTAGAAATTGAGCATGGAGAGCTTGTTTTTAATTCCCAAATTTAGATGAACACCTGCAGCTCTAAACTTTCAACCAGTGTGTGTATATTTCATGAGTAATTGATCCCCAGCTGTATCAAGCAACAGATAAGACAACTTGATGGTTCTGGCATTCCTTTTGATAGTTTACTTTAAACCATATCATCCATTCTGGAAATCCATTGTCACAGCTCTATTACCCACTGCTGCTGCTCTTCCCAATGATATCCGCTGTGCCTTTTTATAACTAAGACTACAAAATAGGATTAGTCAACCTTATGTCATCATAATGTAGTGCTTTCAAAATTTTCTGCAAATTGGTGTGCACCCAAGCAATTTCCATACTATTGAAGTTCAAATCCTTGTATTCAATGAAGTTCTCATTAAATTCAGTAGGAATAGGGTAATGGTCATGCTTCAGCTCTGTTAGCCCTGCTTTTCATGTACTTTCCTGATGCCTGATGTGGAAATGGCATTGATATTGAATGCACATGAGCAGAAATGGGAGCAGCTGCACAAGGCAAGTAGGAAGGCTCTGATTCCTTCAAGCTAACATTTCTCAAGCTCAGGTGCTGAAGGGTGCTTGACACCTCACCCAGCACAACCACTAGGGGTCAGGAACTGTTTGGGACAAGTTATTGTTACATAGTACCAATTCCTTCAGGACAGTGGCATGAACACTTTGGGACTTGTAGACTATGTCATTTCCTGAGGCAAGCGGTGTTGGCAGGAACAAATTCTAGACCATCTAGCATAGCTTCCAATATAGTTTTTAAAATATGTATATAAACTTTTTTATTGTTTTTAAAGATACTTAGATTACATAAATGTTACATAGAAAATATAGGGGATTCCCATATGCTCTGCTCTCTACCCCTCCCACATTTTCCCACATTAACAACATCCTTAATTTGTACATTTGTTTCAATTGATGAACACATTTTGGAGCATTGCCACTAAGCTTTAAGCATGGATTATGGTTTACCCTGTAGTTTACACTCTCTCCTAGACAATTTTGTAAGTTGTGACAAGATATATAATGGCCTGTATCTGTCATCGCAATGTCATTCAGGACAATTCCCAAGTCCTGAAAATGTCCCCATATTATACCTGTTTTTCCCGCTCCCTCCCCTCAGAACCTCCAGTGGGCACTGCCTCCACATCAATGATAAAAGTTCTTCCATTGCTAGAATCACAATAAGTCAATAGTAGAATGCCAGTGAGTCTACTCTAGTCCATTGTTCATTCCCCAATCCTGAGGATTCTGGGATGTGATGTTCACTCCACCTCTAATTGAGAGGGGGCCTAGGTCCCATGGGGCAGATGGATGGGACTATCTTGTTTGCAGGTGCAGAGTTTCTCTGTTCCTTGGAAAGACCATCACAATATAGATTTTGATTGCTCCGTTAATGATTCCACACAGAGGCAGAGGAAGGACCAGATCTGTACCAGCACTTTCATGGCCGTGCATGCCCCCCACTGAAGGTAGATGTAAAGACTGTTGGGAAGACAAGCACAGGGAGCTTTTCCAGGGCATGAACAACCGAGTCCTCATTACTCAGGAGGCTCTACACTGCAAGATCTAAGAGTCTGAGAGGATTTCGTCTGTTCATCTTCACTGACCTGATCAAGCTGCCTAACTCTGCTGACCATCACCCACTGAGCAATCAAGGGTTGAGATGATGGATATGGATGGATGGATATCAAATGGCTTAGACCCTGGATAAACTCAGATATCATTCAGACAGGAAGGCAGTCTCTCAGCCAGGCCAAAAGTTTTCCTAAATGTAGCTCTGAGGGCCTCTCTGTTGAAGGCCTTGCTTCACCCCGTTCTCATCTCCGGAAATCGTTTTCAACTGACTAAATTCTTGATGCACTGATTTCTCTCAAACGTATGTTGGTGACATACAATAACACTGATTTCCCTGGTTAGATTTTTGCAAGCATTTCTCTTCCTTGCATATGTGTTTCTGATTCTCTTTGCCCTGCTGGTTATCACAGCTTGATTGAATTCTAGTCCATCAGGAATCACAGCTTTGCTCTTCATTTAATTAAGACTAGTTAAAAGAGCTGTTTTTCCTTCACTTGAGTAAAGCTGTAGCTTCTTAGCTGCCCCTGCTCAGCATCTTTTTCCAATTAAATGCAATCTTCTCCTTTAACACAATTCTTGCAAATATGGCACATTTTAAAAAAAATCTCTCATATTTAGTGACATTTTTTGCTATTTAATTGGAACTTGGGCAGCTCATGTTTACTGATTCTTCTCTTTGAAGTACCCCCTCCTTTCCTTGGAATTATTATTGTACATCACACATTGTAGCACATTGTGAGGAAATTTAATCACTAACATCTTTTTTTCCTATGAAGTTCAGGTTTATTTTTCAAGATGAAAACATTGGTTAACTATGCATGATAGGCAATATTGATCTCTATCTATAACTGAAATCACCGAAGTTTTCAACTTTCAAGAAATACTATTTTTTTTATTATAGTTGTTCAATAAAATAACTCAGTTTGTAACTCTTGAATGCAATTGTGTCTACATTCAAATATAAAGGACTAAATTTATTTATTTATTTATTTATTTATTTATTTATATATTATTAAGGTGACATTTTATAAATTATCAATCCACAGATAAAAAACCACACACCCGTCTAAAACTTATTTATGTATTTTATAAATAGCTACTTGTTTGGATTATGAAGTGAGAAGAACCTAGAGATGATTGACCAACCAATTCAATAGTTTAAACTCCTTCTTCACGGTGACCTTATCAAAGGTTTCAGGAAACTACAAAATTGATGCATTTGCCTTCAGCTTTTTTGGCCTTTTCCTGTGTAGTTTTGAACTTACAAAAATGAAAAGGCCCAAAAACAGGTAACTCAAATGACTTTCAGTAATGGTAGTAATTAGTATTTGGCAACTGCCCTTTGGGAAAAAATAAAAAAAGACTAAAACTGAAAAAAGTTAAAGCAAAAATTTCAAAACCAAACTTTTGGGGAACTGGTAATTGACCAATTTTCAAGGTAGTGAACAAACTGAGAGACATTTATATTTGAAAAGTTGGTAGACATTTGGGAAAGAATAATGAAAATCTGCAACCTTCTAGAAGGGACTGCTTTTGCCCCCTACTTCCAGGCCCCTGACTCTAGCATTTTGACAAAAAAATCTTCTTTTTATCAGCACAAGGTGGTCATGAAAATTAGCAGCTTTCTTGCCAGAAGGGAGCTGACTTGATTTGGCCTTCTGGAGGGAACCTCACTACCCTGCCAGCTAAATGTGATAGAATCATTTGGAAAGGATGGGGGAAAAGTGCAGCTTTGCTTGATGATGTTTGCATCCTTGATGGGCAAGCAATGGTCTAGTCCAGGGGTTCTTAACGAGGGGTCCATGAGTTTGAATTGAAATTTTAAAAAATAACATTATTCTTGTGGGGATGTGTTGGGGCAGGTGCAATATATGTATTAAATAACACACATGGGGCCAGCTGTAGCTCAATTGGTAGAGCACGGGTACCACGTGGGAGGCCCTGGGGCCTCCTTGAGGGGCAGACCGCCTTGAGAAGGCAAGCTGCCATGGCAGGGCAAAGCCACCACGGGCAGGGAAAAGACGCCATGGGCAGGACAAGTGCCCGCCAGCAGGACAAGTCGCCCGCGAGCAGGCAAGGCCGCAGCACGATGAGCTGACTCTGCAGGTCGCCGCAACAGTGGGGGAGACAAGCAGACACAGAAGAACACAAAAATCAACGCAGCAAGAACAAGCAGAAGGGGGGGGGATATATAATAATAATAATAATAATAAATAATACACAGTATAGTGTGGACATAGTAAGGGGTCCATGGTTTACACCTGACTGGCAAAGGAGTCTGTGGAACAATAAAAGGTTAAGAACCCCTGGTGTAGTAAGAAATTTGAAGGGGAAATATTAGAAATGAAAGAGCTATAGAAGGACTTAGAAAAGCTGTCCACAAACGCCTTTCTATCTAGGCAACTATGTATGATCATGAGAGTCCCGAGATAGTCTGGTGAAAAGTGAACAGCAAGGAAAACCTGAGAACTGGCTGAAATTGTGAATGTGCTCCCCAACCCATAAACATTTTTATTAGCTTTGTGTACTTGAAGGGGATAGCACAACCTTGTCCAAACCATTGGCTGATCAATAAGACATTCAGACATAATGGCAGCCCCTAAAACCATAGGCTAAAAAAAAATCACAGTAAATAAAAAACAAAACAAAGAAAAGAAAAATCAAAGAAGTTAAAAAAATGGCTACATACTAGGGAAAGACAGAGTGTACAGTTTTAGTATAAGCAAGTTACTTAAAGAAAATAAACCTCAGATTTTTTAAAATCCAGAATGGCTACAATATTCTTAACCAAAATTACTAGACATGTCAAGGAATAGGAAAGCATGACCCATACTTAGAGAAATAACAAACAAATACAAAACAGTAACAACAACAACAACAACAACAACAATAAGAACTGACCATGGGTGTTTACAAGTGTTTGGTTTAGCAGCTATTATAACTATATTCAAAAAAGTATAGAAAACGTGCTAATTATGAGTTAACACATAGGGAAATTCAAGAGAGATATAGTCTATAAAAAAGAACCAAATGGCATTCTGCAGATGCCAAATAGAGTAAGCAAAATGAAAAACTCCCTTGGTTTATTCAACAGATTTGAAATGGCATATGACAGTATCAGCAAAATGAAAATAGAGCACTACAATTATCTAACCCAAAAAATAAAAAAAAAGTTTTAAAGAAAAATGAAAAGGGCTACAAATCTATGGAACACCATCAAGCATTTAAACATACATTTAATGGGAGCTCCAGCAAGAGAAAAGAGAGAAAACATGGCAGATAAAATTATTTGTGGAAATTATGGCAAAAACTTCCAAAATTTGATGTAAATGCTAATATACTGATTTAAGAAGCTCAGCAAACACAAAAAGAATTACAAGACACATTAACATCACAATATTGAAAATCAAAGCCAAAGTGAAATCTTGGAAGCAGCAAAAAAGCATGACTACTAATGTACAGGACACAGCAATATGATTAAAACTATCGTCTCAGAAAAAGGAAAGCAAAAGAATAATATTTTTTAAATTCTTAAAGATTAAACAAAACTGTCAACCAAAAATTCTCTATCCAACAAGAGTATCCTTTAAGAATTAAAAATGTATGACAGGGGCCGGCTCGACAGCCCAGTGGATAGGGCGCCGGCATACCACACGGGAGGCCCTGGGTTCGATTCCCGGGGACCTCTCCTAGCGGGCAGACTGCCTTGAGAATGGCAAGCCACCACGGGCGGGCCAGAGCCGCCGTGGGCAGGGCAAGAAGCTGCCACGGACATGGCAAGAGCCGCCATGGGCAGGGCAGGTCGCCCACGGATGGAGCGCAGCCAGCCACCCACGAACTGAAAGCCGCCCGTGAACAGACGCAGAGACCGCCCACAACCGGGGAAAGCCGCGCCTGCGCAGTGACCACTCTCGGCGCGTCGCTGCAGCGGGGGGAAGAGGAGATATGTAATAAAATAAATAAAAATCTTTAAAAAAAAATGTATGACAAATAAAATACTGAGAAATATGTTACCAGCTGACCAGATAACTAGGAATGCAAAAGGAAACCTTTACGAGTAAAGGAAATAACATCAGATGTTGTAATTCTGATGAACAGGAAATAATGAAGAGTATAAGAAATGGTAACTATGTAAGTAAATGTAAAAGACTACATATTGTGTGCATAGTTTTTCTCTCTTCTTTTAATTAATTTTAAAAGAAACATGATTGGTTTACAAAATTATGGCGCTGCATTCTTGAGTTTGTAAAATATGACATATATGAAAATAATAGCACAAAATAGAGGTCAATAAAACTGTATTCGTATATATTTAGATATTTTATCAGAAATAATTAGTATTAAACTAAAGATGCTTATTGCAATTTTAGAGTAATAGCTAAAAAATAAAAACTCGCAAGCATACATAAAAACAACAGAGGAATTAAAATAATATAGGAAAAGATATATGTTTAACAAAAGAAAGCAATAAAGAAAAGGTAGAAGGACAAAACCACATGAAATATATTTTTAAAAATAGCAAAATCATTAACCAATTTCCAAAAATTTCAATAATTACATTAAATGTGGATGAACTTAAAACTTGAATCCAAGGGCAAATATAGCCAGACTGGATATTTTAAAAAGGATCCAAATACATGGTGATTATACAAAGCACTTATTCAAAGACACATTTAGGTTTAAAGTAAAAAGGATGTTAAAAGATAGAGCAGGCAACAATAATCATAAGAGAGCTAGAGTAGCTACATTATTAACACACAGAAGACATTCTAAGACAGGAATATTACTTGATACAAAGAGGAGCAAATCATAAAAATAAAAGCTTGTATACATCAGTAAAATATAAAATTATAATTGTATTTTCTCCTATAGATGTATCTCCAAAATATAGGGAGCAAAAATAAATAAAATAAACAGGAACTTGAAATTAGAAATAGATAATTAAAAAATATGAATGAGGATTTCAATAGTGTTTTCTAAGTAATTGGTAGAACTAGACAGAAAATCAGTAATTATAAATACTACCTGAGTAACACTATAACTTAACTGACTTGACATACATAGAACTCTAACCAACAGCATCAGAGAACAACTTTTTATCAAGTGTATGTGGCACATTTTCTAAGACAGATCAAATGCTAGGCCGTAATATAAATCTTATTTAGTATGAAATATATGAAATAATGCAAAGTATATTCTCTGTCTGCAATGGACTTAAAACAGAAATAAAAAGCAGAAAGAAATATGGAAAACCATCAATAATTTGGAAATTAAATAGCACACTTCTAAATAATCCAGTGCAAGACACAATGGAAATCAGAATTATTTTGATTTGAATGAAAATGAAAACAAATGGTATATTAAAAATATGGGATATAGCTAAAGCAGTGCTTAATGGAAATTTTATAGATTTAAAACTTACATTAAAAAGATGAAAGATGGGCCCGGCTAGATAGCTCAGTGGATAAAGAGCTCGCTGGGAAACCACATGGGAGGCCCCGGGTTCGGTTCCCGGGGACCTCTCCTC
>PVKH010048011.1:0-10240 GCA_004027955.1 Chaetophractus vellerosus | reverse complement strand
AAAAAAAAAAAAAAAAAAAAAAAAAAAACAAAAGATACAGGCTGACAGAATAGATTAAAAAACATCAGCCATCCATATGCTGCTTACAAGAAACTAACCTTAGACCCAGGGATACAAACCAGATGAAAGTAAAAAGTTGGAAAAAGATACTCCATGTGAATAGTAACCAGAAAAGAGCAGGGGTCGCTTTACTATTATCAGACAAAACAGACTATAAATGCAAATAGTTATAAGAGATACAGAAGGCCATGATATATTAATAAAAGGGACAATCCACCAGGAAGATATAAATCATAAATATCTACGCACCTAACCAGGGTACCCCAAAATACAAGAGACAAACTCTGGCAAAACTGAAGGGAGAAATAGACATCTCTACAATAATCATTGGAGACTTCAACATCCCACCCACATCATTATATGAAAGAACTAGACAGAAGATGAACAAGGAAACAGAGAGCATGAACAACATGATAAACAAGTTAGACCTAACAGACATATACAGAACACTGCAACCACACTCAGCAGGTTATACATTCTTCTCAAGTGCCCATGGATCTTTCTCCAGGATAGAAAAATAAAAAGCAACTGGAAATCAATAATAGACAGGAAAAAAGTAAATTCACAAATGTGTGGAGGCTGAACAACACACTCCTAAATAGTCAGTGGTCAAAGAAGAAATTTCAACTGAAATCAGCAAATATATTGAGACAAATGAAAATGAGAACACAACTTACCAAAACTTATGGGATATAGCAAAGGCAGTCTTGAGAGGGAAATTTATAGCCCCAAATGCCTATATTAAAAAAGAAGAAAGAGCTAAACTCAAAGATTTAACTGAACAACTAGAGAAACTAGAAAAAGAACAGCAAACCAATCCCAAAGTAAGCAGAAGGAAAGAAAGAATAAAGATTAGAGCAGAAATAAATGAAATTGAGAAAAAATACAGAAAATCAACAAAATCAAAAGGTGGTTCTTTGGGAAGATCAATAAAATTGACAAACCCCTAGCAAGACTATCAAAGGAAAAAAGAGAGGAGATGCAAATAAATATAAACAGAAAGGAAGGAGGGTAGTTACAACTGACCCCACAGAAATAAAAAAAATCATTAGAGGATATTATGAGAAACTATATGCCAACAAAACAGACAACCTAGATGAAATGGAAAAATTCCTAGAAATGCACAACTAACCTACACTGATGCTACAAGAAATACAAGAACTTAACAGACCAATCACATTTAATGAGACTGAACCCATCATCAAAAATCTCCCAGCAAAGAAAATCTCCAGAACCAGATGGCTTCATAGGTGAATTCTACCAAGCATTTCGAAAAGAATTAACACCACTCCTGTTTAAACTCTTCCAAAAAATTGAAGAGGAGGGAAAATTACCCAACACTATATGAAGCCAATATCACCCTAATACCAAAGCCAGATAAAGATTCTATAAGAAAAGAAAATTACAGACCAATCTCTCTAATGAACATCGATACAAAAAAGTTTTCAACAAAATCCTTGCAAATCGAATCCAACAGCATATCAAAAGACATGTACATCACGACCAAATGGGATTTATTCCCAGGATGCAAGGCTGGGGAAAAATATTAAAGGCATCCAAACAGGAAGAGAGAAAGTACATGATCCTGTACTTAGAAAAACCTGAAGTATCCATGTAATGGTTTGAGTTTGATTTAATTATGAATTCCAAACATATAGATTAGATTATGTTTGTAAGATAATCTGTTCATCTGGGCATGATTAAGTTATGAGTAGGGCGTTAACTGCCACGTCAGTGAGACATTGAGCCCCACCCCTTGGTGGGCGTGGTCTCAAGTATAAAAGGCTAAACAAGAGGAAGCAGATTGAGAAAAGCAGATTGAGAGAAGCAGATTGAGAGAAGCAGAGATTTGGAGAAGGAGATTTGAGAAGCAGTTCTGATGTTGGAGTGAGCCGTTCGCCCGATAGTCTACAGCTGGCCTTGTGGAGAGACGCAAAGCATAGAAAGCCTCATGGTCTACAGCTGAACTTGTGAAGGAAACAGAAGCTAAGCCCAGAGAGAAATGCAGCCCCGGGAACAGAGGAACCTGGAAGCCTGAACCCTGGAGACGTCGGCAGCCATCTTACTCCAACACGTGGACTTTGGTATGGGAAGAAATTTATGCTTTGTGGCCTGGTAACTGTAAGCTTCTACCCCAAATAAATACCCTTTATAAAGACTGACCAATCTTTGGTATATTTCAAAGGGCACGCCTGTGGCTGACCAAAACAACCCATGACAAAGCTACTTGGGCTAATAAACGAGTTGAGCAAAGTGGCAGTATACAAGACCAACATGCAAAAATCAGTAATTTTTTTGTACACTAGTACTGAACAACCTGAGGAGGAAAACATGGGGAAAATTCCATTTTCAATACCAACAAAAAGACTCAAATACCTAGGAGTTAATTTAACCAAAGAAGTACAGGACCTATATGCAGAAAACTACAAAACAATGCTAAGAGAATTTAAAAAGACCTAAACAAATGGAAAGACATTCCGTGTTCATGGATTGGAAGAATAAATACCATGAAGATGTCAATCTTACCCAAACTGATTTATAGATTCAATGCAATACCAATCAAAATCCCAACAGGTTACTTTACAGAATTAGAGAAGGCAATTACCAAATTCATCTGGAAGGGTATGTGCACCCAAATAGCCAAAAGCATTCTATAAAAGAAGAACGACGCGGGAGGAATTTCACTGCCTGACCTTGAAACATATTACAAAGCTACAGTGTCAAAACAGCATGGTACTGGCATAAAGATAGACACATTGATCAGTGGAATAGAATTGAGAGCCCAGAAATAAATCCTCACCTATACAGTCAACTGGTTTTTGACAAACCTACCAAGTCCATGCTAATGGGAAAAAATGGTCTCTTCAACAAATGGTGTTGGGAGAACTGGATATCTATAACCAAAAGAAAGAGGACACCTATCTCACCACCTATACAAGAATCAACTCAAAATGGATCAAAGATCTAAATATAAAAGCCAGGACCATAAAACTCCTAGAAGAAAATGTAGGGAAACATGTTCAAGACCTTGTAGTAGGTGGTGGTTTCTTGGACCTTAAACCCAAAGCATGTGCAACAAAAGAAAAAAATAGATAAATGGGACCTCCTCAAAATTAAACACTTTTGCACCTCATAGAAATTTGTCAAAAAGGTAAAAAGGCAGCCAACTCAATGGGAAAAAATATTTGGAAATCACATATCTGATAAGGATTTAATATCCAGGATATATAGAGATGTTACAACTCAACAATAAAAAGACAAATGACCCAGTTAAAAAATGGGCAAAAGACCTGAATAGACATTTCTCCAAAGAAGAAATACAAATGGCAAAAAAACACATGAAGAAATGCTCAACATCACTCATGATTAGGGAAATGCAAATCAAAACTACAATGAGATATCATTTCATACCTATCAGAATGGCCAGTATTAAAAAGACAGAGTACTACAAGTGTTGGAGAGGATGTAGAGAGATAAGAACACTTATTCACTGTTGGTGGGGTTGCAGAATGTTATAGCCACTGTGGAGAACTGTTTGGCAGTTCCTAAAGAAGTTGAATAAAGACTTGCCACATGACCTGGCAATACCACTGAGTATATACCCAGAAGAACTGAGAGCAGTGACACGAACAGATATCTGCACACCAATGTTCACAGCAACATTATTCACCATTACTAAAAGTTGGAAAAAACCCAGGTGTCCATCAACAGATGAACGGATAAACAAACTGTGGTCTATTCACACGACGGAATATTATACAGCTGTAAGAAGGAATGAAGTCGTAAAGCATATGACAATATGGATGAACCTGGAGAACATTATGAAGCAAGCCAGACACAAAAGAACAAATATTAAATGAATGCATTACTATGAACCAAATATATTGTGTAACACATTGTTTAATTAAAAAAAAATTTATATGTATTGTAATTACTATACAAATCAAGAATTATATATTAGGTACATTTAATTGAGAAATGTATGCTTTTATTCAACTGTGTTTTCTTTTTAGTTTTTGTTTATATTTTCAATTATTAAATGTACAAAATAAAGTTTAAAAAAAGAATTATTAGGCAAGCGCTCAGGTGGTTCTGCACAGACAATTAGAAAAGCAGGTGAATCTGCAGAAATGCTTTGGTTACCTTTGTACATGAAGGACAAGATAAAATGTGATTTTTTAAAAATTGTTTGAATCATTTTGACATACAAAATATTCTCCATATTATACAGCTCTGGGGAACTGGAGAACAGCTAGAATTGCTTTACTGTCTCTAGATAAGACAATAAGGATTAGGACTTACCATTTTGTATTAAGTACTATTAACCTCTTGTCCCTTTACTAACCATGGACCATCTTCCCTACTTACTTCACCGTTAATCACTTACCTATCAAAATCTCTATTATTTGGACTCAATCTTCTTTTGCCTACCTATGTTTCACCCATTCTTTCTTCTGGCTACTAAACTACATGTTTTTTTAACCTATACAAGTATGCATGTTTATGTAGTAACACTGCTCTGTGTGTATCTAGGTATTAGAACAAGAGGGGAGGGTGACTACTGTCTTACTATACAAATCAAGAATTATATATTAGGTAGCCACAAATCAGGCATGCACCCAAAGTTAAAGCACCAAAAGTCTAGACTGTTTAAAATATATATTTAACTGTATGAAAATGCCAGGGTAGCTGCAAGCTGCCCAAACTTATAACTCTTGGTATGTTCCAGACTCTCTAAGCCATTACAGACTTGGGTAAAGGAATTTGCAGACCCTGCTACATGGCAGTTTAGAGGTATCTGAACCTCAAGGCACTGGGTACACAGTTAAGACACTTCTGAAACGCTGGATCTCACTCCACGAGACATGCAATGGGTTATCAGGAACCCTCTACTTGTAGTTTTCCAGTGATAAATCCATACTCCCTTAGTTTAGCTGCAAATAATGTATGCCTGCCAGTGTTATAAATATGTAGTATTTCATACTTACAGAGAAACAAGGACCAAGAGCACATTTGTGAATACAAATCCTACACAGATGCATCAGTATAATGTTTACCAACTAAGTGTGTTCTTTGATAATAGTTCACAACTGAGTTAAGGATCTTTCAACCCTCACCATTGTATCTAAGCAATACATTCTAAGGAGAAAAAGGAAGGAAAGAAGACAAGGATAATTTTTTTCTTGAACAGAGGTCAAACTCACTGAAATCACAGACTAATGTGCTATCAATTGTAAAATATGATAAGACTAAATTAATAGTATCTCTTTTAAACTAAGCTTTTCCCACAAGCATCTGTAGGAAAAAGTCAAAATTACTAGTGTAAGGGCTATTCCCCTGTCTCTTATAGGCACCATTTTACACTCATTAGTTCAAGTGTAGTTTGTAGTAATATTCTCATGACAGGCTCAAGAGCATCTGGAAATAAAATGCCTAACAACAATCCAGGCTCTGGAATTACACAGCAATCAAAAACAAGTATATATGTATACAACGTCTGGCTTACCTGGAACACCACTCTGGATTTTTCTAAGAGGTAAGTTCTCATATTGGCACCAATGATTCGATATCTTTTATCAAAACCAATCTCAATATACTTCCCAAAACGGCTGCTATTATCATTCCTAGTTGTTTTAGCATTTCCAATTGACTAAGAAGCAAGGAAGAAAACAAGACTTCAGAAGTGCAATTCATGACATGACATTTACAAAATTTGTTCATTGAGAGAAAGAGTAAGAACACAACCTTTTAAACCTGATTCTTTTAAGAAGAGAAACAATTTTGCCCCTGCAGTCCCAGGTATAGGCTTTGTCTACTGCATAACATAAAGATATATGTTAACAGTTTTTATCTGCCCTGTTTTTCTCACAAAATTGATTTTCAGAAACAGAAAACCAGAGTCCAGCAGTTGGTAGATTTTCACATACCATTGGGGGCATCTTAACACAGTCATTCATGCCAGCAAAGAAAGAGAACAGATGGGGTTGGGAGTTGCCAAGGCATGGGCCCTCTTTATTAAACATTAGGGTTTTGATTTCTGGAAAGATTTGGTCTGTTTTATGTAAAATAAGATAGTTGAGGCAAATTAATATATTCTTGGAAATGTTGCTCTGGTATTTAGTCAGAAGATCTCGTCATCTTATCCTGTGGCAACACAGACCCAGTTGAACTGCTTATTAGCAGAGTATTAGTATTACCCACTCGAATCCCACTGGCACCAAATCAAATGCCATTTTCAGAAAATAAAATTTGGCTTTCAATTTTGATAGTTGTTGTGGCTTGGAGCTATGTACCTCAGAAAAATATGTTCTAAATTTTAATATATTCTTGCAGGTATGAACCCATTGTAGATAGGACCTTCAGTGAAGGTGTGGCCCAACTGAATCAGGATGCATCTTAATCCTATTACTGAAGGCCTTATAGGGAAGAGAGAGCAAGCCAGAAGGTGGAAGTCAAAAGAACTAGGAAGAGAAAAGAGAAGCTAGGAGAGGCAGCCTTGTGCACTGATGTGTGGCAGAAAAGCCAAGGACCAAGGATCCCCCCAGCAGCCAGCCACAGAACTCTATAGTCTTTAGGGAGAAATCATTGCCTTGATGATGCCTTGATTTTGGACTTCTCCTAGTCTCAAAACCATGAGCCAATAAAACCCGTTTTTAAGCCAATCTACTGCATGGTATTTGTTTTAGAAGCCAGGATATGAAAGCAATAGTTGTATCTAAATTGCAAAATATCTGCTATAGAATGCAGACAATACAATTCTCTGCTAAAATTTTTATATAACCATAAAAATGTAAATGACATATGTACTGCTTTCTGATTTAGGTAACGGGCTTCTATAAATTTTTCTTTTAAGGCAAAGCAAAGAATGGTGCAGTTAGAAAAGCAAGTGTTCACATAATGCATGTATTAAATGTTGAATAAGCTAATTTCATAGAAGATTAAAATCTTTTACTTGTGCAAAGCCTGTGACCTTTGGATTAGTATACTGAAACCAAAGCAGAAAGAAAGGTATGAAAATGCTCGAGTGTCAAAAGTGCAATACAAATATAAATGATGAAAACAGTAGTAATATATTAATAGTTACAACAGTCAACACATTAGGTTCTCTGATCAGTCAAAGAAAATGCATTTGCACTCTCTGAAATAAAGAGCATATATTATCCTATTTTGTTTCAGCACCAAGGACACCTCTATATTTCAGATTAACGGTTTAATGTAAGATTGACTGGAAATTATCCTCTCAGCAAAATTACAGAGTGATCGAATGTAGCTTGGGAGAATTTATTCATACATTTACTAAGATATTTACTATCTTGATATTACAAAAAGCACAACAAAAAGTCTCCATACATTCCCCCTATTTTTCTTTTGTTTAGAAAAGGAAATTAATGATAAATGCATTATTTTCTCTCAACACAATATATTCTGACAAAGAGGAGATGAAGGGTTAAATGTGGGAGAAATGGTAGCAGCAGTACTATTTAGTGACTGCTTACTAGGCAGTTTTAAGCACTTTCCTGCCAGTGATTGAACAAGGTAGGGAAGGCTGGCTCACAGTCTCTCCTCCCTCCCTAACTCTTTTCCCACCTTCCATATGTCATCTCTCCCTCATATACTCAGGGAGGTATCAGGGTGGCCAACTTGCCAAAGCTATATAAACCTCTGTAAGAAGAGGCTAGGGTCAAAGCAGACCCTTTTGTCTCTGAGTGAAATGTATTTAAACATAAAGAAAAGAATGGTAGAAGGAGCAAATGGAAGTCCAAAGACATAGCTATCAGACGAGGCCCTACTACCAACTGGCCATCATGTAATTTCTCTAAGGAGCCTCAGTGTCCCCAAGTGAAATTGATAGGAATAGATGATCTCTAGGGTCCTTCTCAAAAATAAATTTATATGATTTTAAGCCCTGAACCTGATATGGAAAGAAGGTTCTATATATAAACATTACCTTTGGTCCATTCCCCCTAATTGCTACCTCTGTCTTATAAACACTGTATTCACAATAGCCTCCTGCAATGCTATTCTCATTTTAATCATCAAGAAATTTCTAAAGGAAGGGAGGAATTTTGTGATCTTGATTTACTATTGCTTTAGTAAAATGTTCCATGAGTTACTCTTCTTTCCTCTTCAACTATGGCTACTGAAGATGAAAAAGAACCTATTAAGACTCCGTTGGCCCCAAGAATCTTCCCTGCCCCATCATAGAATGAAAATTTCCAAGAGAGAAGGGAGAAAAGAAAATGTGAGAAAACAACAAAAAGAATAATTTCTCTGCGCATCATTCAAATTTTGCAAAAGAAGCCTTTGCTCTAAATGAGGAGCTTGTTTTCTTCACAATAATATGCAAATTCCTTTAGTCAACGAGCTATGATATTAACCACATAGGATGTTCATTATTCAACTAGGAATTTCAGCAGATCACAGGAAACCCAGACATCTCTTTCTGGATAGCATGGTAAAGGGCTCTAATATAGACATATAGTCTTGAAGCAGGGTTAAAGCTACACATTTTTAAGTTTATATAATCAATGTTTTACCTACTTATTCTTCCAGTAACATACCCCTTTGTCACTATTCTTCAGCCCTATATTTCATTTTAACCTTTCAAATTTGGGTGCCCTCTTTTGTAGTTGCTGAAAATTGGTTCTCCAACTCTTTTATCAAGCTTTTCTTAACCCAAATTCCTGAGATGGACTAAACAATAATATAGAAGGAAGTAGCTAAGCATAACCGATTCCCTTACCTTTCTCTGTCTTTTTTTTAATCCCAGCAAATAGGGAAAACTCCTTATAACCACATATTAAAAAGTAGGATCTGTGGCCATTCTAATCATTCTTACTAACACAACTCCAATCTGCATTATATAAAATTCAATGTAGCTGTCTTTGAAAGGAAATGTAACAGGGTCATATAATAGTTCATTCAACCTTTGAAATACCCTGAGTGATTCCAGATTTAAGTTACCTGAAGGCAACTCCAAATTCTAGTATTATATGGAATAAGCCTAGAATAGGTGGGCTTCTCTGATGCCAACCAATCAAGACTTTGGGTATTTTAATATTAGGGATCAGAATGGCATACACTTTTAACAAATACCAAGAATTTGTTATGACCAAAAATAATCAAAACAATGACCCAAAACCAAAAATTGGCCCAAGAGAGTGTATTTCCCTAATATTAATACCAGTGACATCCAGCACTATTATCTGTAGCTCAAATTCAAAATAGTAATATTTGCTTAAAATCTTCACTACCCTCTTTTGGCATAAGCATCTGTTTCCTTCTGTCCATGCTATTTTAGAAACCTTTTCCAGATCCCTTTCCATAGTAAGCCCAGCCCAGGAGAAGTCTTAACTTTCCCAACACATCTTGGTCGTTGGGTCCCACGGACAAAAGTCCTGCTGTTCTAAGGGACAGCTCTGTAGGCAAGGGATCATAGCATTCTGTAGTGTCACACACAGCACTGCAAACCAGGCACAATTACCTCTTAACAAATTATTGCAAAAACCACTTGTACCACAGGTGCACCAGGCCAGTTCTAACTCGATCTGTGGTTGGGTGACAAATAAAGTTTGATAAAGAAAAAAAACAGGAATAAAAATGCTGATTTGAATTTTTAACAAGAAAGATTTGTTTCTGCATGTCCAAACTCATTTATCTCCATTTAATAAAAATTATTTCTCTCCATTTAATAGGACTTCTTACAAAACTGTAACTTTCCTAAAACCATATGAATAGGCAAATAGTTTTCTAGTTACAAACCCTTCAATACTCAAATTCTCATACAACTAGTTCTCTTTTCTTTAGCGTAAGAATTTTTACTCTGTATAAGTATTCCACTTTTGAAAGGGCATCCTTTCATAGTTTTTTTGCTTTCACAAATTTATTGTTATTTAATTCCTTTTTCTAACCTAAAGCTATAGGATATGCATGACAGGACAAAAAAGAAAAATGTTTACGAATGTCGGTGAAGTTGAAAACATGATTAAGGTTTATAGTTCAAATATGGGAAAAACTTTATAGTTAAACAGGTTGGACTAAATACAGAAACTGAAATATTGGCAAAGGTATAATGAAATTTATTCGTGCTTGAGTATAGTGATTCATAATTTTTGAAAGAACATAAATAAGAACTCAGAATGAGGGTGAAATAAGTAACCTGTATAAGGAGCAATAGATA
>PVKH010048010.1:0-10243 GCA_004027955.1 Chaetophractus vellerosus | reverse complement strand
TCAAACACCGTCCCTACTTACCAGTACCATTTGCTGAGGATGAAGAGGGGTGTGGAATTACTTCCTACCTGAGAAAAGGGAGGTGGCTGCTAGCAAAGGGAAGAGAACAGCTTCTGAGATAGTTTGATTTGTGAGGCTCCAAAATTGCTTTGAGGTGGGATTCTCTGTCAAATTGTTCCTGGTAAGGTTACAGCAAATACATTCTGATAAAAATTTGAACAGACAGGTGTGTTGAAGAGCACCTTCTTCTAGCAGACAAAGGAAGTGCATGCAGGGAAAATAAGAGTAAATAAATAAAAATGGCTTTTTCTGGACTTTACAGCCTCCATCCTCAAAGCCCTTGGAAGCTGGTCTGCATCCCATTACTGGGAACATGGCTCAGATTTGAGCAACTAAAAGGGTGCAATTATAAAGAGCTAGGACACATTGAACCAAGAATTAAAAAAACACCAGAAACACACAGTTTCCTGCCACTAAATCCCTACACAAAAGTGAGAAGTTGAGCATCAGAATAAACTCACCCTCAAAATCAGGTGCTTAGACATCAGCAAAAAATTATAAGCCATGCTAAGGAAATGGAAGATATAGCCCAAGCAAAGGAACATATGGAAGCCCTGATGAGACACAGGATTTGAGACAACTAATCAACGAGGGTCATACAAATCTACAAAATCAAATCAAAGATTTGAAAGAAAATATGGCTAAAGAGATAAAGGACATCAAGAAGGCACTGAGCAAGCAGAAAGAAGAATTTGAAAACCTGAATAGAAAAGTAACAGAGCTTATAGGAATGAAAGACACAATAGGTGAGATTGAAACACCTTGGAAGGCAGCAGGTGTAGCTCAGTGGTTGAGCATCTGCTTCAATGTATGAGGTCCCAGGTTCAATCCCTGGTACTGCAGAAACAAAATCAAACAAACAAACAAACAAACAAAACAACAACCACATTGGAGTCATACAACAGCAGACTAGAAATCATAGAAGAATGAATAAGTGACATAGAAGACAGAACAGCTGAAATTGAAGAGAGAGAAGACTAAGGAGAGAATAGAATGGAAAAAATGAGCAGAGACTCAGGGAGTTGAAGTGCAAAACATATGTGTCATGGTAGTTCCAGAAAGAGAAGAGAGGGGAAAAGGTGCAGAAAAAGTATTTGATGAAATAATGGCTGAAAATTTCCCAACAATCATGAAAGAAATGAATTTACATGTCCAAGAAAGGCAGCACACTCCAATCAGAATAAATCTGAATAGACCTACTCCAAGATACATACTACTCAGAATGTCAAATGCTAAAGATAAGGAGAAAATTCTGAAAGCAGCAAGGGAGAAGCAAACCATTACATACAAAGGACACCATTAAGAGTGAGTGCAGATTTCTCGTCAGAAAACTTAGAGGTGAGAATGCAGTGGTATGGTATAATTCAGATACTGAAAGAGTAAAATTGCCAGCCAGGAATTCTTTATCCTGCAAAATTGTGCTTCAAATATGAAAGTGAATTTAAAACATTCACAAATAAACAGAATCTAAGTGAGTTCGTAAAAGGGAATCTGACTCTGCAGGAAATACTAAAGGGGTCCCTACAGCTTGAAAGGAAAAGACAGGAGAGAGAGGCTTGGAGGAGAGTGTAGATGGGAAGACTGACAGAAAGGGTAACCGAAAGGATAAAATGACAGGCAAAAATAAGATATGACATGTATTAGTCAGCCAAAGGGGCCCTGATGCAAAATACCAGAAATTTGTTGGCTTTTATAAAAGGGTATTTATTTGGGGTAGAATCTTACAATTACCAGGCCATAAAGCATAACTTACTTCCCTCACCAAAGTCTGTTGCCATGTGTTGGATCAAGATGGCCACTGATGTCTGCAAGGGTTCAACCTCCCTCTTCCTCTTAAGGCTCCATGGTCTCAGCTTCTTCCAATATCAGCTATAGGCTGGGATAAGTTGCATCTCTTTCCCAGGACTTGTTTCTCTCTGGGCTCAGCTGTTCCACTCTTCCACAAGGCCAGCTGTAAACTATCAGGTGAATGGCTTGTCTCTCTTTCTGGGGCCTCTGCCATGACTAATGGAGCATTCTTTCCTTCCTCTGGTATCTGATTCTCTGCATATTTACTTCCTGGGACTCCAGCACTAAAACTCCAATCTCCCTTCTCTATGGTGCAGTTTTTCTGTGAGACCCCTCCCACCAAGAGGGTGGGGAATCAATGTCCTACTGACGTGGCCTAATCAAAGTCTTAATCACTATTTAATCAAGTAACTGTGATACCTCTGAACCCAATATAATCTAATATGCCCAGAGGAACAGACAAGTTTTTAAACATAATCCAATATCTATTTGTGGAATTCATAAAAAATATCAAACTGCTACATGATGTATGAAAGCCAAAGAATAAAATGGAGTAACTATAATAATGCATTTACAGTAATATCATTGAATGCAAATGGATTAAACTTCCCAGTGCTGTCTATAACAGACTTATCTTAGATCTAAGGATACAAGTCAGCTAAATGTGAAAGGTTGGAAGAAGATATTCCATGTAAACCATAGCCAAAAAACAGCAGAAGTGGCTACACTAATATCTAATATCAGACAAAACAATCATTAAGTGCAAAAAAGTTATGAGATGCATAAGGCATAATCTATTACTACAATCAATCAAGAAGGAGCAACAGTCATAAATATCTATGCACCTAACCAGAGTGTCCCAAAATATACAAGGCAAACTCTGGCAAAACCAAAGGGAGAAATAGACATCTCTACAATATTACTTGGAAACTTCAACATGCCACTCACATTACTAGAACAATGAGAGAGAAGAACAGCAGGAAATGAACTTGAACAATATGATAAAGGAGCTAGACCTAACCGACATATACTGAACATTGCATCCCAGATTAGCAGATTCTACATTCTTCTCAACTACTCATGGATCTTTCTCCAGGAAAGATTTCATGTTGGGTCACAAAGCAAGTCTCAGTAAATATAAAAGATTGAAATTATACAATGCACCTTCTTAGATCATAATGAATGAAGCTGTAAATTAATAACAGGCAGGAAAGGGGGAAATTCACAAATGTGTGGCAGCTAAACAACACACTCCTAAACATTTGGTGGGTCAAAGAAGAAATTTTAAGAGAAATTAGTAAATATCTACAGATGAATGAAAATGAGTACACAGGTCATGAAAACGTATGGGATACAGTGATGGCAGTGATGGCAGATGGAAATTTATAGTCCTAAATGCCTATATTTCAAAGATGAAAGAACTTAAATCAAAGACGTAACTGAACATCCAGAGAATCTAGAAAAAGAACAGCAAACCAATCCCAAAAGCAAACTGAAGGAGAGAAATAATAAAGATTAGAGGTGAAATAAATGAAATTGAGAACAACAACAAAAACACAACAGAGAATATCAACAAAACCTGGTTCTTTGAGAAGATCAATAAAATTGACAAAATTAGACTAACAAAGAAAAAAAGAGAGAAGATGCAAATAAATAAAATCATAAGTGAAATGGGGGATGTTATGACTGATCCACAGAAATAAACAGGATCATAAGAGGATATTATGAGAAAATGTATGGCAAAAATTTGACAACCTAGATGAAATGGACAAATTCTTAGAAACTCACACACAACTTACATAGACTCTACAAGAAATACAGAAACTCAGCAGACCAATTACATTCAAAGGGATTGAATCTGTCATCTAAAATATCCCAACAAAGAAAAGTCCAGGACCAGATGGCCTCACAGGTGAATTTTACCAATCATTTTGGGAAGAATTAACACCAATCCTGCTTTAACTCTTCCAAAAAATTGAAAAGGAGGAAAATTTACCCATCACATTTTATGAAGCCAACATAACCCTAAGGCAAAAGCCAGATAAAGATACTACAAGAAAAGAAAATTATAGACCAATATCTAATGAACGTAGATGCAAAAATTCTCAACAAAATACTTGCAAATAGAATCCAACAGCATAACAAAAGACTGATATATTACCACCATGTGGGATTTATTCCTGGTATGCAAGGGTGGTTCAATACAAGAAAATCAACTAATATGATACACTACATTAATGAATTGAAGGAAATAAACCATGTGATCATCTCTGTTTACACAGAAAAGGCATTTGACAAAATCCAGCATCCTTTCTTGATTAAAAACACTTTGAAAGATAGGAATAGAAAGAAAATTCCTCAAGTTGATAAAAGGCATATATGAAAAACCCACAGCAAACATTGTATTCAATGGAGAAAGATCGAAAACATTCCCTTCTAAGATCAGGAACAAGGATGGTCACTATCACCACTATTATTCAACATTGTGTTAGAAGTTCTAGCTGAAGTAATTAGACAAGAAAACAAAAAATAAAAGGCATCAAAATAGGAAAAGAGGAAGTAAAACTCTCACTATTCACAGATGACATGATCCTATATTTAGAAAATTCTGAAATATCTACAACAAAGCTATTTGATCTAATAAACAAGTTCAGCAAAGTGACAGGATACAAGATCAACATGCAAAATCAGTAATGTTTCTAAACATTATTATTGAACTATCTGAGGAGAAAATCAGGGAAAATTTTTCATTTATAATAGCAACAAAAAGACTCAAATACCTAGGAATTAATTTACCCAAAGATGAAAAGGACCTTTATCCAGAAAACTACAAACACTGTTAAAAGAAATCAAAGAAGACCTAAAGAAATGGGAAAACATTCCATGTCATGGATTGGAAGACTAAATATCATGAAGATGTCAATCCTACCAAAAATGACTTATAGATTCAATGCAATACCTATAAAAATTCCAACAGCTACTTTACAGAAATAGAAAAATCAATTAAAAATTAATTTGGAAGGTAAAGGGGACCCGAATAGCTAAAAACATCCAAAAAATGAAGAACGATATGGGAGGACTCTCATTGCCTGACCTTGAAACATATTACAAAGCTACAGTGGTCAAAACAGCATGGTATTGGCATAAAGATAGACACATTGATCAATGGAATAGAACTGAGAGTCCAGAAACAGACCCTCACCTCTACAGAAAATTGGTTTTTGAAAAAACTACCAAGCCCACATTACTGGGACAAAACAGTCTCTTCAACAAATTGTGCCAAGAGAACTGGATAGCCATAAGCAAAAGAAGAAAAGAGGACCCATATCTCACTCCCTTGACAAGAATCAACTCAAAATGGATCAAAGACCTAAATATAAAGCCAGGACCATAAAATTGCTGGAAAATAAATTAGGGGAACAGTTTCAAGATCATGTGGTAGGTAGGGGTCTCTTAAACCTTACACCCAAAGCTCGTGCAATGAAAGAAAAAAAAATTAATGTGATCTCCTCAAAATAAAACACTTTTGCACCTTAAAGGACTTTGTCAAAGGGTAAAATGTCAGCCAACTCAATGGAAACAAATAATTGGAAAATCACATTCCGATAAGCATTTAATATCCATGATCTATAAAGAGATTCTTACTACTCAATGATAAAAAGACAAACAACCCAATTAAAAATGGCCAAAAGACTTGAATAGACATTTGTCCAAAGAAGAAATACAAATGGGAAAAAAACACATGAAAAAATGCATAGGAAAATGCAAATCAAAGCTACAATGAGATATTTCACATCTATTAGAATGGCTGCTATTAAAAAGACAGAAAACTGTAAGTATTGGAGAGGATGTGGTGATATAGGAATGCTTATTCAAACTTGGTGGGAATGTAGAATAGTATAGTCACTGTGGAGAACTGTTTGGCAGTTCCTAAGGAAGTTGAATATAGATTTGCCATGTTACCTAGCAATACCACTACTAGGTATATACCCAGAAGAACTGAGAGCAGTGACACAAACAGACATCTGCACACTGATGTTCATATTGGTGTTATTCACAAAAGATGAAAACAACCCTGGTGTCCATCAACCAGTGAATGGGTAAATTGTGGTGTACACGTATGATGGAATATTATGTAGCTGTAAGAAGAAATGAAGTTGTGAAACAATGGTACAATCTTACAAAAGTATAAGACAATACCACAACCAGGGTATTGACATTGATATAATCCATTGATCTTATGCAGGTTTCCCCAATATTACCTGTACTCCTGTATCCACCACCACAGACAGATACAGAACATTTCTGTCCCCACGGGTCCCTCATGATTTCTTTCTATCCTCATATCCACCTCCCTTCCACAATCCTCTCCTACTCCTAACCCTTGTGAAACATTAATTTAAAATTTTGTCATTTCAAGAATGTAACATAAATGGAATTGTATAGATGTAACCTTGTGGGAATGCATTTTAACAAATCAATTTTGTTGATACATATTAATAAAGCATAAATCCATCCAAAGTGTACAGTCAATGGTATTTGGTGTAATCACATAGTTGCATTCATCACTTCAATCATTCTTAGAGCATTTTCATTATTCCAATAATAATAATAAAACAAAAACAAAAAACAAAAAATA
This sequence comes from Chaetophractus vellerosus, assembly GCA_004027955.1. Classification (NCBI taxonomy): domain Eukaryota; kingdom Metazoa; phylum Chordata; class Mammalia; order Cingulata; family Chlamyphoridae; genus Chaetophractus; species Chaetophractus vellerosus. The sequence continues at coordinate 3,756 of PVKH010048010.1, read as the reverse complement.
CCCATCACCTCTCAATCTCTCTATGCTACCCCTGTGGTATAGCTGTTAGTCTGTTTCCAATTCTTTAGTTTATATTTTGTTAAAACAGTCTTATACATGCAATATCACCCAAATTTGTATTTCACATGAGGTTTCACTAAAACCTCATACAGTCACACGTTACATTTTTTAGCTTTCCTTTTAGTAATATATATGACCTTAGACTTTCCCTTTCAAATCATTGTCATATCCAGATAATAGCAATGCTAGTTATAAACATTATGATGTACTTTCACCATTTCTATTCATTTCCAAAGATTTACAAACAACATTTTCACCAATTCTGCACAAGTTAACCCTCAGCTTTCCATTCTCTACATTTTCTATTTTCTGGTGACCTATATTCTAATTATTAACTCCATGCTTTTACACAATATTTTTAGTTCATAATAGTACAATCATACAGGATTTGTCCTTTTGTGTCTGGCTTGCTTCAAGCAACATAATGTCCTCCCAGTTCAGGGATGGATTTTTTTTTACCCAGCATAATTTCCTTAAGATTCATCCAAGTGTTGCATGGATCAATATAGCTCATTTCTTTTTATTGATGATTAGTATTCCATAGTGTGGATGTACCACAGTTTGTTTAACCATTCACCCACTGAAAGACATTTGGGAAATTTCCAGTTTGGGATATTAAAAATAAAGCTGTATTACTAAAAAAAAAAAAATGAGTACAGGTTTTTGTGTGAATATGTGTATTAGTTTCCAGTGACTGCTGAATCAAATTGCCACAGACTTGGTGGCTTAAAATAGAAACTTATTCTTTCATAATTCTGGGTCCCAGAAGTCCAAAATCAGTACCACTGGGCTGATATCAAAGTGCCATCAAGTCCATACTTCCTCCAAAGGCTCTAGAGGAGTACCTCTTCCTTGCCTCTTAAACCTTCCAATGGTTGCTGACATTCTTTGACTTATGGCTGCATCACTCCAATTTCTGTAACCATGGCCATATTGCCTCCTCTTCTCAAGAACCTTGACTTACATTTGCAAGGTATCTTTTTTTGAATAAGGTAGCATTAACTGGTTCCAGTAATTATTATTTGGATATCTTCTGGGGGTCATTTTTCAGCCTACTTCAATAAAATTTAATTTCTCTGTGCTTAATGCCCAAGGGTGCAATTTCTGAGTCATATGGTGATTGCATATGACAATTGCATATTTAGTTTTACAAGAAGCTGCCATACTATTTTCTATATTGATTCTATGTTTACATTCCTATCAACAATGTACGAGTGATATAGTTTCTCAGCATTTTGATGTTTTTAGGCTGTTAAAATTTTGTGGTAATTTGTTACACAGCAACAGCAAATTAATATACTATCTTAATCAAATTAATACCTAGAGGGGGTACTACATTTTCCACCTTATCATATGTCCAGGATGTACAACCATCCAGAAGGCATTTTGAAGCAGAGCAACCAGAAATAATTCTAATAGGTAAGCAAGAAGATCCTATATGGAAAGCATATCTCACTATTTTAGATATATATGTATGAAAAATTGCAATAGCACTGATTGTGAGAGTGCTTGACTTCTTATTAAGCCTTTTGAATAGGGGAAAATGGCTCATCTAAGAATCAGTGAAACTTTGTCCTAGTTCATTTTGCCAAATTTCTCCCAATGACTTTCTATACTTTAATTCTCATTCTCCTCATTTTTACTCTTTCTCTTTTTGCTCTTCGATGTGTTCTTCAATTCCAATATGATATCTACCCCAACAAAAGGGCTCTCATTTCTTACTAAATCCCATCATCACTTTTAAGTCATCATCTTTGATCTCTCAGCCCATTTGGCATAGTGAAGATTCCTTTTTTGAAGGGAAAAAGCTTCTTGAAATAGCTTCAGTGAACCACACTTTCCTATTTATTTGCGTTTGCTTTTTAGCTTTCTAACCATCTATCTCCTTCTACAGATGCATCCTTTCTCTACCTATCAATTAAGTGCTGGAGGTACTCAGATACTGGACTTTCTTCTTACTCTACTAAATTTATAGATTATGTCACCTACATACATGACTTTGAATTTCTCTTCACCAATAACTATAGAATTTATATTTACTTTTCTCCAAACTCCAAACCTAAGTTTCTGAGTTCCTTTTCCACACACTCACCCGGATAGCACCTGAAACTCAGTATTTAAATAATAATGACAATATGAATAACAGTAAACAATAAATAAAAAGAGAGCCTAATGATCTTCCTTTTGGTAATCTCAAACCAAATAATTTTAGCATAATAACTATCTCAGAAAATTGCAATTTGTCCTATCCATACCCTGCAGAGCCAGAAACTTGAGAAGCATCTCTGATACATTGTTTAACCAAACCCTTACCTGCTTTACAATTTATGATTAGACCTGTGGATTTTATCAACTTAATCCAGCCATTTTTCCCCACTTCAACACTTCCATGACTCCATCAGAGTAGTTTAAATCCCAAGCGAACCTGACCCTTCCTTGTGACCACTGAAATAATTTCTTCCTGGTCTTATTCTGCACACTCTTAATTTCCTCCTGTATTTTATTCACCTAGTATCCAAATTGTTCCTTTTAATATTGAAATCTGACTTGCTATCACATATAATGCTATTCAAATAGCTTTCCATTACTCTTTTTTAAAAACTAATTTATTTTATTTTAAAAGAAGATTTCGATTACATAAATGTTACATAAAAATATAAGGGATTCCCATACGTCCCACTACCACCCCCTCCAATACTTTCCCACATTAACAACATCCTTCATTAGTGTGGTTCATTTGTTACAATTGATAAACACATACTGAAGCATTGCTACCAACCATAGACTATAGTTTACATTATAGTTTACACTTTGTCCTGCACAATTTTGTAAGTTATGACAAAATAAACAATGGTCTGTATGCATCACTGTAATATCATGCAGGACAAATCCAATGTCCCGAAAATGCCCCCATATTACACCTATTCTTCCTTCTCCCATCTCTCAGAATCTTTAGTGGCCACTGCCTCTACATCAATGATAAGAGTTCTTCCATTGCTAGAATAATAATAAGCCTATAGTAGAATAATAATAAGTCTATTTTAGTCTATTGTTCATGGGACAAATAAACATCATTAAGCTATCCTCTAGGACCTGATAGAGACTTTCCCTAATACCACATTTATTTATTGAGTACTTATTTTAATATTTACCATGATTATACAATAGTTAGCAAATGCATATCTAATCCTTGCTCTCTTGGAGCTTGCAAGAATGATGTCACTTTTAGGCACAGAAGCCTGTAATAATAAAAGTTAGGACCACACCATAGAAAGGACTGTATTTAACTGACAGACAGTTAATAAGGAAGTTCATACTGTTTCCCTTTCCTGTTCAGGATATATCAAAAGCACCAGAAGGGATGGGGGAGAGTTTTGAGGCATAGCCTATTGCCAAGGAGGAGTGGCTGCCAATTTTCTTCTCTAGTGTTCTCCAGCTACCACATTTATGGAGCTTTCCTTGGGAAAGTGGGTAAGGCAAACAATAGGATGAGCCTACTGTAGGACTTGAGTTCGCTTGGATACAGAACAGCAAATTTAAGTATATATGAGGGAGAAACTACAATACTGATGACAAGGATGACAATGATGATGATAATAGCAGTTACCATTTATTGAGTGGTGCTTAATGCATATTGAATACTACCTTCAATACACATCAGCTTTATGGAATAGTCACCATTATTCCCAATGAGAG
>PVKH010048009.1:0-10240 GCA_004027955.1 Chaetophractus vellerosus | reverse complement strand
CGAGCCCTCTTTGACTTTAATGGGAATGATGAAGAAGATCTTCCCTTTAAGAAAGGAGACATCCTGAGAATCCGAGATAAGCCTGAAGAGCAGTGGTGGAATGCGGAGGACAGCGAAGGCAAGAGAGGGATGATTCCAGTCCCTTACGTCGAGAAGTATAGACCTGCCTCCGCCTCAGTATCGGCTCTGATTGGAGGTAACCAGGAGGGTTCCCACCCACAGCCACTGGGTGGGCCGGAGCCCGGGCCCTATGCCCAACCCAGCGTCAACACTCCGCTCCCTAACCTCCAGAATGGGCCCATTTATGCCAGGGTTATCCAGAAGCGAGTCCCTAATGCCTACGACAAGACAGCCTTGGCTTTGGAGGTACATAATATGCAAAATGTAGAAAGAAGAGATCTCCCTTTTAGACCTCTTAGAGCTTTGTAGAAATGCTGAATACAAGCACCAGCATTGTGATGATGTTGATGTCAAGCCATTAAGTTCTGATTTTGGCATTTTAATGTTGGGTTTTCTCTATTTTATAGAAAACCTGTTTTAGAATGAGTAAGCTTAAAATGGTTTAACTGAATGTTCTGACTGATCTCCTACTAAACATACTTTAATAATACCACCTAAATTCACAGGAATTAACCTAAAATATTTTTTTCTCATCTACATCTTAATCTGTTTCTTTCTTTGTCATTATCTTAAAAAAGATGGGTTCACATACATTTGAATGTAAGAGTGGTCTCTATCAAAGCACTTAAATGGAAGTTTCCCATTTAAGGTAAGTGCTTTTACTTTAGGGAGCATGAGGTTACTTACCACAGATTGTGTTCATGAAATAAGAATTCAGGAAGTAACAGTATAGTATTACTATAGGTGTGAGGCCATCCATATGCAAAAGTATTAATTCCAAGTAGCTCAGATTTACTTGATATTTATGTTTAATGCATTTTACACACAAGACTTCCTGAGGAATTAATTTTTGCCTTTTATTAGTAAATAAATTACCCTTGGAGTAGCACATCTCCTTGCCAATAATTACATTGTGTTTATTTCCCTCCACTCTGACTCTTCAGTGCTCACAGCTTTCTCTTTCTTCCTTCATTTCTCTCTCTCTCTCTCTCTCTCTCTCTCTCCAATTATGCAGAGCTAATGGTAAAGTTGTAAAAGCTAGTACAGAGGTAGGATGCCATCTCATCTTTCAGAGCCTACTAATATGGTGACTGGAATATAAGCAGGTACTAACTTTCATAAGCACAGGCTTAAGTTATGTGAGCACAGATTAGTAAAGAAGGGGCAAAAGTGTCTTCTTGTAAATTGAAATATCTAAATTTTGTTTTCTTTGGGTCATATTCATACACTGAGGAGTAGGAGCTGATCTCTGTCTTAAGGGGGAGTGTTAGTCCGCAGAATGAGCTAGAATTTATTTGAACCAGCCTCTAATATTACTGAATTTGAAATTATTTTAAATTCTGATCTAGTGGATGCAAAGGAGAGTTAGTTGAGTCTTAAAGATTTGATTGGAAAAAGTGTTTTTTTAAAGTTTGTATTCTTTGAGATCATTTTGTAACTTAAAAGTATCAAGTCTCTGCTTTGATGAGAAAGGAGTGTATGTTGTTTAGTCACACCACTTGTTTTCCCATTTAGAATTTAGAGGATAAAGAATACAAGTTTCTAGCCTCATGTTTTCATTTAAGTTTGGATTATTTTAATACTAAACATGATGCTGTGCACGTGGTGGATGTGACTCGACTTTTATTGCAAACCTTGTTAGCACTGGTCTGGAATGTGAAAATAGCATTGGTGGGACAAGCCAGTTAACACCCAGGAGAGAATAGTTATCACATTAATTTTGCTTTCGTTTGCATTTCCTTTCTCAAACAGAATTTTTAATGATGTCTGCCTTGGTTAGAGGCTTTTAATGCTCAAAAAAGGTTGAGCTTCTCTCCCTGCTGTGAAATATAAATCTAATGAAATGAAGATTTAAGTAGAAAACTAGTTTATTTTGGTAAGTTTCCTTTTTTGGTTTGGATATTGATTTTGAGCCACATTTAATTTAGAACAAATACACTAAGTGATGCCTTTAAAACACCTTTTCTTATGTATTTAAAATAAAACAGTGTTAATTTAGCACAAAATTTTACAGCTATCCTTAGCTTGCCTCATTCGATGTGTGGGAAAAAACTGATTATTAGAGGTTGAATGGGTTGCCCATACTTAAGAGGTGGAGACATGAAGAACCCAGATCTACCTTGGCTCTCTTTCTACCATACCAAAATCCAGTCTGTGGTCCTTTTTACAACAGTGCTGCTGTCCTCCTCAGTGCAGATTTTGTATAGTTTCATTGATGGTGATTCTTCAGTTACAGGCAGGCACAGACCTCCTTTCTTATCTTGGTTTTTCATAGGAGGTTATGTCCAGGCCCTTTTGTGACAAAGCTGGGGAATAAGATTAGGACATACTTGGCTTTCTGACCTTAGCATCCTGGTGAGAAAGACATGCATGGCTACAGATATGTGAAGCATAATTTGACCTGCTGTAAATCCAGATCTGAAGGATAACTAGGTACACTTTAATGGAGTTTTACTCTTAACTTTAAGTTGCTAGATTAGAAATTTTAAATTTGAGAAATGGGCAGGACCAGCAGTTTTCAGTCTGCTCCTCAGTGTCTTGAGAGTTCCCAAGAGATGCCCGGAGAGAGGGGAAAGCTGAGGATATAAGGCTCTTTGTTTCCCCCTTGCTTCAACCTCAAAGTGACTCTGCTTTAAACTGTATATTGGTATCTGTAAGATTTTCTTTGAAGAAACAGTTTCCATGCTTTAAAAAAATAAGTTTAAAAACTGTTCAAGAACCATCTCCCCAAATCCTAAAAATGGATTGTTTTTCTGCATGATATATTTGCTGTGACCAGAGTCCCTCACTAGAATATGTTATTAGATATTTTGTCTCTTTTCCCATCCATCAGATTTTTCCCCTAGAAATGAAGGCTGTGGAAAACAGAGATTAACTCTCGCTAAAAACCAAAGTTGGGGTGTTCCTTTGTCCGCTATAGTTCTGTCAGCCAATCAGTCAATTATATTTTGGAGGAGTATGATTGACAGTGAACAAGACAGACATTAAACAAATTCAGATAGGCTGAGTGTTTTGAAGGAGAAATACTGGAAATAACACTACAACCAGTACTAAGGCACATTTTATTTTTTGATCTTAAATTCCAACTTTTTGTTTCATGGCTCCTTGGTAGCTGGTAAAGGGATAAATATTATTTTGTAAATTGCAGGTGTTAAAATTTATGTTTTGCCTCTGGAGCCTGTCCAGAACAATTACATTATCTTTAAATGCACTAAGATGTAACTTCTGATTCAACCTGGCATTTTACATTTGATAGATATAGCACTTCAGAGTAACAGAGGAGTATCTAGCATCTTTTCAGGCTTGAATATGTTCTTCAGTGCATAGAGAGGGAAGGTGTAAAATACTTTTGGTCCTTGGTTTTATGCAGCAGTGACTACAAAAACTCCATCACTCCCTGTGTGGAACTCTAGGACACTTGTGTTGTTAAGGCCCTTTGACCTGTGTATGGAAAATTGGAGTAAAGTCCCCTCTGATGTATCCCCTTGTTAGAAAAGAATAAGATTGGCGGGTATAAGAACAGGAATGGCGAGTCCTTGGTATGTCCTTGATATGTCCAGTTTGTCTTTTTCTGGAATTGTAGAGTTGCATATTTCAATACTGTTCATTGAGAAAGTTGTATACTTTTCCTCCCATCTTCTTTGGACATATCTCCTCTTTTAGGGAGCTTACTGTCAACCACAGCAGTGTAGTCTAAAAGTTCCAAACTTTATGGTTTCTCAGAAAATTTTCACAGCACCCCTAGGCCAAAAGAGACACCTAACAGTTCCATTTATTAAGTAGTTAAGTCCAAACAACTTAAGTATTTATAGCCTAATATAATATAGCCATTTGAAAATAAAAACATAATTGAGAGAAAAAATATTTTTATTTTAGTCTATTTGAAATAATTGTAATTACTTAACTAAAGAGAAATATGTGCCTATTAGACACTGCACAATTTCTTAGACCTTGGAATCATATTGAACACTTCCACCCTCATTTTCTGTTCCACACTTCGTGAGATAACTTGCTTTTTATCATAGCAACCGCCAAAACCCAGCTTTACAAAGATATCCTTAAAAGGAATGTAGTGTGATATATTTTTGAAATGATGAACTACCTCATGCTAGTATAGTAATTCACATGGCATCACAAATGTCTGCACTGTTGTGTAGTGTACACAAACAGTGTTATAGATTTTACTTTAAAAAAATCAATTTTATTGATACATATCAACAAAGCATAGAATTCATCCAAAGGGTACAGTGGTATTCAGCACAATCACATAGTTGTGCATTCATCACCTCAGTCATCATTAGAGCATTTCCGTAATTTCAATAATAATAAACAAAAAACAGACAAGAAAATCCATCAGGGTAAGGCCTGTACTCCGGGGTTTTGTAAGATGATTTTCCTCTTCACCTGGAAATATACCAGTTAAATCTCAAAGACCTTCAGCTTTCCACCAATATAACCCTGAATCCAATTGAGTCCATCTAGGAGGCAAATGAATGATAAAGGATGAATTGGCTTCCCTTGTTTCTGTTAATTTGGAAGACTATGGATGGGCCATAAATCTTGCCTAGTCTTTAGATCAGAGGTCTGCAAACTTTCCTGTAAAAAGACCATATAGTCAATATTTTTCGCTTTTTGGGGCATACGGTCTCTGTCACAACTATTCAACTCTGCTATTGTAACGAGAAGGAAGCCATAGACAAAACTTAAACAAATGATTGTGTATGTTTGAATAAACTATTTACAAAAACAGGCAGCGGGCCAGATTTGGCTCATTGGCCATAGTTTGCTGACCCTTGCCTTAGATTGCTGTAATTTCTTAACTTCCCTCCAGCCAAATTTTGAAATATTTACTAAATATGTTCTTGGTATGCTTGAAAATGTTTGATGACAAGGCCCTGTAATGCTTCTCTGTATTTGCTCTTCTCTGCCTTTATATGAACATGTGTGTTCCCTGTCCTGCACTCACTTGAAGCATGCATGTAGCACATCTGGATTAAAGGAAACTGCATGTGACAGTTGTTGATGTCTTTCTTATTCAATAGTAGGAACAGAAGCTAGAAAAGCAATCATTTGGGATTACACCAGCAAAGGACGCCACACAGTTCCCTAATGTCTCCTGTATAATGAATACCAAAAATTGCTATTTGGTTTCCAATTTCTTTTTCATTATCACTGGAAATCATTGGTGAAGAGCAGCTGGATAATTTATGGACCTAAACCAGTTCTAGATTTGACTACATCTGTATCAGGATCATTATTGGCTTTGGAACTACACAGAGTTAGAGGACAAACCAGTGTTCATCGAGTTCCCTGGGAGTGAAGAAACTGAAACCACATTCAGTCCCCTTTACAAAGGGCTCCATGATTTACATGCAGACTTGCTCCTAAGAATATGGTATGGAATGAGGAATCTGAGGAACAGACTGCACACTAAGTCAGTTCCTCAGTAGTAAGAGAATCATTACTGTCCCTTTAAAAAAAGATGAACTACCTTGTAGTATTTCTTTCTTTCTTTCTTTCTTTCTTTCTCTCTCTGTTCTCTTTCCTTTTTTTTTTTTTTTCTGGAGGTATCAGGGTTTGAATCCAGGACCTCCTTGTACATGGGAAGCAGGTGTTCAACCACTTGAGCTACATCTGCTCCCTGTAGTATTTCTTTTATAAAATCTTTCATGTTCATTGGTTTCATATTAGGATTTTATTTCCATTTCTAACTTGAATTTTGAAATCAGTAGCATTAGGAATACTGTTATTGCTGCATTCACTGATTAGTACGTTCTTTTCTGTCTTTAAGATTGTAACATTTCTGGGGCAAGTATTCAGTTTTGCTTTGTTTGTCTTTGAAGTTGTACACCAGGCTTCAACCCACACCCTCCCTGGTCTGGCCTTCCAGAGTTATGATTTAGTGGATTGTTGCCTAATAGGAGGGACACTAATCCTGCATTTGTCTCTGAATTAGAGAAAAAACCTGCACATATGACTATAGCACCTTGTTCTTTGACTGCCCCTTCCCTTCCAGCTTCTCTCCCTCCACCCCCACCTTCAGGGTTGACAGCCACCCTTTCTTCCAAATATTGAAAAGCTAGGGCCTAATGTGGTATCACAGAGAGTCCTGGTCTCCAAGTAAGATCGTGTTGCTTTTGGGAATTGTCTGTTCTTAGCCTCAGAAGTCCCCGTGTGCTTTGACTGTTTCAGGAGAGAAAGACCCTGTGGGGTACAAAAGGTTGCTTAATTTGTTATAAGGTCTTCCTTGAAGTATTTATACTCTAAGGCCACTTTGGACAGGTTAGTTAACCCAGATAACTGCTTTCAACTTTTCTCTTACATTCATTCAAAAATAATCATTTCAGAGTCATAGCATAGCCTTCTTTCTTTACTCGATGACATTTAGACCTCTATGCCAAAAACCTAATCAACTATTTAAAAAAAAAAGTTTTCAGATTTTAGAAAATGGCCTGGTTTTCCTGAGCTGCCTCCTGAAGGGTAGAACCAAGGGGGCCTATACAGGTCTTGTCCACAGTCCAATTTTCACATACTTCCTCCCTCCAGTAAAATCTTGACTTACAGGAACCTCTACCCATTTCTCCCTTAGAACACTGAAAGGAAAAAGGTGAGGGGACAGGTCAGCAGGTTTTGTACAGCTTCTAGAGACACTAGTGTGGTTCTATGGTACTGGTACATTGCAACCTACCCTTCACTTCTTAGAGCTATGTAGAGCTATGTGGGATGTGATTTGAGATTGTACTTTGAATGCTTAAAAATAAAGACAATATAAAATTGAAAGAAAACATGTTAAATGTAAATCTAGATTTTGGTATCAAGCAAAATGGTGGACTAGATATCTTTTTAAAAATCTTCTGCAAAACATCTAGAAAAGCTTGATAAAATATAACAAACATCCTTTTCATTTTTATACTGAGGTATAAAATCATTTGGTATAAAATGCAAACATCTTAAGTCTACAGACTTATGAGTTTTTTCCATGTGTGCACACCTAGGTAAGAACCACCCAGATGAAAGTATAGAACATTTCCAAAACTCTGGAAGGTTCTCTTATGTCTGTCCCTTGGTGTGTGTTTTTAATATCAGTAAAATAATGGATTAAGCTATGTCAGATATTAGGGATATTTGCACGGAAGTCATCGACCAGCTTCTTGAAAGAAACTGGCCCCTTAATCCTCACCTGAAGGGGAACCTAACATGAGTGGCAATTTAGATTTTTGACATGAGCATACACATCCCCTCAAGCATTTTTCTTTTTTTTTTTTTAAAGATTTATTTTTTATTTTCTGTTTTTTTTGTGCCCCCCCTCCCCCGCTGCGGTGACACGCCACCAAGTCAGCTTCACCAGTGAACAGTGGCCTTGGCCCACTTGCGGGCGGCCTCCCCCACTTGCGGGCGGCTCTGCCCTGCCCACAGCGGCTTTTGCCCTGCCCACGGCAGCTCTGCTCTGCCCACAGTGGCTTTTGCCTTCTCAAGCGGTCCATCCGCCTGGAGAGGCCCCGGGGACCGAACCCGGCGCCGAGAGTGGTCACTGCGCAGGCGCGGCTTTCCCCGCTTGTGGGCGGTCTCTGCGTCCATTCACGGCCGGCTTTCAGTTCGCTGGTGGCTGGCTGCGCTCCATCCGCGGGCGACCTGCCCTGCCCGTGGCGGCTCTTGCCATGTCCGTGGCAGCTTCTTGCCTTGCCCACGGCGGCTCCGGCCCGCCTATGGTGACTTGCCATTCTCAAGGCGGTCTGCCCGCTAGGAGAGGTCCCCGGGAACCGAACCCGGGGCCTCCCATGTGGTATGCCGGCGCCCATTTTTCTTTCTTAAGATCTGAGACTGACTTATATTATTCCGAGTCCAGCTAACCAGTCCAGTACTTTGTATGACTTGAGTATTTAATAGATAGTACAAATAAATACCAAAAATATGGGTAACAAAGTACCATTGATGGAGTTGACCTTAACACATCATTTGCTTAGAACCAGCAAAGAGGCATTCATTTCAGTGATGTGCATAAGCGTGGGGGGGGGTGTGTATGTGTAGGGGAGGCAGTCAAAGGTAGCTGACAGGTGCTGAACAAGGAGAAGCTACTAAGGAGTAGTTAAATATCACGGGACTGGTGTCAGCCTAGCTACTTGGAGTACTGCAGGATTTTAAAGGGAACAAGTGAGATAAAGTCTGAGAACTAGACTTGGGAATAAAGGAGGAAATAAATCCTTTAGACTATTTTTACCAGCCCACAAAACTTCACGTGATATGCTAGTCTTTCTCTCCCCAAAGAGCGTATGAAAATCTTCGCTTATCGTAGTTGGCCTATGCTGATGTCTGGAACTATCAATTGGAAAGTTGCTAGGAATATGCATTAGATCCCTGGTGCCTGATAGGGACTGGATCTGCTTGCAAGGATGGGCATGCAATATAATCTTTTCCTCTCTTCCCCTTACACTGTCAGCTCTAATCTTCACAATATCAGCAGATCAAGGTGCTGCTTTTTCTCACTCTTGTCTCTTATATTCCCTAGTTTCTGTTGTCTTTTTCTCAATATCCTATGACCCACACAGCCACTTTAAGCCTCAGTGGCATCTTGCTCAGTAGGCAAGATGCTTCCTTTGTGACTGGAGATCAAGCTGGTTCTAGAGGAGACTCTGGACCTGGAGTTGAGCTGGCTTTGGCCAGTAGTTGGCCTAGAGACATCCTCAGGGAATCCCTAGAACCCTGAAACATAATTTGAAAGTTCCTGGAATAGTAGAAAGAGCATAAATGGGCTTTGGAGACAGATAGTTCTGAACTCAAATCCCAACCCTGCCACTAGCTGTGTGACCTCAGGTATATGTCATGTAATTATTCTGAACCTCAGTTTTCTCATCTGTAAAATGAGAACAATTCCTCTTTATGAAGTCTTAAATTATATCAAATACTCTCTACAGTACTATATAGTTCAATAAATAATAGTTATTACTTTAATAAAACAAAATGAACAGTTATGCTTAGAGACAACTTTGTACTCAGAACTCAGATGTTGATAATTAAAGGATGGTCATAAAGTTTTTTAGTCCAGTGACATCTGGGGCCTTATCTCACCGTTCAATATTTTGCCATAGGGATGAATCCATTCACCAGACTGACATTGTCTTAAGTCTTATACAGAATAGAGTTATATCCTCTGTTGTCAAAACTTTATATTTGACATCACAACAGGAGATTTTTTTATAAACGGACACAAAAACACAGTAATTTATTTTTTGTCCCCTCACTGTGTAATCAACAAGTGCCAAGTGGCGTTGAGGGAGCAACAAGGTCTTGCCAGTGCATGGGGTTGGGGGTGGGGAGGACTGGCAGGCAGTGGCCTGCCAAGTAGAGCTTATTGAAGAAGGTAGGGGCTTTTCGGGGAACTGATAGAATGTGCAGTTTGGGTTTATATGTGCCCAAGTGGGAAAAGGCTTGCTTTGGTCAGGACCAAAGTATGCTTCCCATGATTGCCATCTGCTGTGCAAACGGTAGCAGGCCAGGATGTGTGTACCAGAGTGGGCTGGGGCTTTGTGCTGCTGCTTGTGCCAGTGAGGGCCTGTGGGACTGGCAGGAATTGAAGGGTGGTGAGTACAAAGAATAGGAATACTAGCTCACTCTAGTTGGGATTGTGCATCCAGAGACGTGAGATTTCCAAAAAAGTATCATTTTTCTAGAGTCCTTTTTACTTTCTATCCTCTGTGTGTTTTTCTGCACTGCTAAAAACATTTCTTCCTTCTGCCTGCATTAACAAATCACAAATAATTAGTCTGGTGGCTGGGGCTGGGGAGGCAGCAAATAGCCATATTTCTATAATGCCAGCCCTAGAGTAATCAACATGAGCAGGGTATGCCTAACCAAAGAATGGAGTTTTTCAGCTTGCATTCTTAAACTGGAAATAAAGTGCTCTCCTTATTCTCCTCCTGCAGGTCGGTGAGCTGGTAAAGGTTACGAAGATTAATGTGAGTGGTCAGTGGGAAGGGGAGTGTAATGGCAAACGAGGTCACTTCCCATTCACACATGTCCGTCTGCTGGATCAACAGAATCCTGATGAGGACTTCAGCTGAGTATAGCTCAACAAACAGTTTTGCTGACAGACGGGAACAATCTTTTTTTTTTTTTTTTTTTT
>PVKH010048008.1:0-10243 GCA_004027955.1 Chaetophractus vellerosus | reverse complement strand
TCCCTGGATGGGGCCACTGGGCCAGCCCCCATGGGCAGTGTGGCTGGACGAGGGAGCCAGGCCCCAAGGGCTCAGCTGCCTGGACAGTGGGGAGTCCAGGAGGAAACGGCTCAAGACCCAGGCCTGGCAGCAGAGGGGCCTGCCCAGCAGCCAGGGGTGTGGGAGCAGGAGCGACACCAGTCTTGAGGAGGGGCCCCAAGTGTCCCTAACTAGGGGTCCTAGCGTGACGTCCTCTATCCACTCACCCAAGCCACCTGTCTGCCCTCCATCCATCCACCTCATCACTCTTCTCTCCCTCCCACCCTTCCCTCCACTTGCCCATGTGTCCACCTGTCCGTCCGTCCATCCCTCCCTTCCTCCTTCCGTCCACCCATCTCATCATTCATTTTCCCCTTCCCATCCATCCATCTGTCCACCCACCCGTCCACACGTCCATCCATCCACCCATCCCTCCATCACCCACCCCTCCCTCCCTCCCTCTCCCACCCCTCCCTCCTTCCACCCCTCCCCCACACTCCCCGCAGGCCTGGGTGCCTCCCTCCGTTCTTCCCACAGCCGTTAGCAGCCACGTCCTGTGTCTCTTGCAGCAACAACAAGATCTAAAGGTGCCCAGGATGAGGCCGCTGCCCTCGGGGGGACAGGCTGCCACCCACTAAGAACAAGCCAGGACCAGGAAGACGCACCCTCCCTCCGTGCCGCTCTCTGTCCTCCCTTGAGCCCCTGCCCCTCTCAGCCGAGACTCACTCCGTGGGCTAAAAGAGGGGATAAGGGGTCAGGGAGGGCTTGGGCTGATGGAGGGGTGCTCTGGGCGACTCAGGGGTTTGGTCGCGCCGCTGGTGTAGGCGGACGGGGATGGTGGCTGGGGAGCGAGCCCCAAAGGTCTTGGGGGAGGATGGGGCCGGATGCCTCCTGGTGTTGAGTCCACCGTGACGCTCAGCCCAGGGGCCGGGAAGGGACCCCCCACTCGCCAGCCTGCCCTTGCTTTTTCCTGGCAGTGGCAATGCCGAAAGGGAGACGAGGGATCGGCCCGTGTCCACGTCGGGTTCGCCCCTTCAAGGGGTCACTACCTGATTTATCGGGTACGTCCCACGAGCTAGGCTCTGTCCCAGGCTTCGGCCACGATCGGGCTAGGGTCCCACCTGCTCTGCCCTCCCACAGTGGAGCTGGCAACGCAGGAGCCAAAACACATGAGGCGCAGGGTGGGAAGGCGCTGTGGGCTCGGGGCAGCTGGGGGCGCAGGCCTGTTGGCAGAGAGGATAGCAGCGCCCACGGGCTGCACGCCTTCGGGGGGCGCAGAGGCCAGGCAGGGAGTCGGCAAGCAGGCCAGGGCATGGGCAGGAGCTGGGCTGGGGGCGGCCGGGAGCGCAGGGGCGGGAAGGTGTCTGCCTCCCAGCGAGACCACAGGCCCAGGGAGTGGGTGACGACCGACACCCCCTCTGGCTGCTACACAGAGACAGGAATGCTGGGGACAGAGTGGAAGCCGGGGCGCCCTGGGGACGGGGCTGGGCCCGTCTTTGGAGACGACGCTGCATTCGTACGTGCTGTTCACTTCTGTGGGAAACGCCCTTCCACCCTGAAGAGGCAGCAGGAAGCGCAGGGGCCACAGGACGCGGCAGTCAGGGGGCCAGGCCTGTTTCCCTTGCCTCCTGTAACCGGTGCCCATGGCCGCCTCGATTTCTTCATCTGCAAGTGGCCTTTTGTGACACCACCGGCAGGGCCAGGCCACAGAGCCCGAGTGGCTCCCCAGCACCTCGGGAGGCGCAGGGCATGCGGCGCTGTGATGAGCCTGGCTGGCCCACCTCCTCCAGGAAGCCCTCTCTGACTGCTCCGGCTCTGGTGGCGTCCCCCTCCTGGGAGCCTCACTGCGCTTTGAATGCTACAGGGTACCGGGCCTGAGCTTCCCCCACATCCCCCGTGAGCCGAGGGCTCGAAGCCGCAGGCAGCCCCTGCAGCTGTGAACGGCGACGAGTCCATCCCTGCAGCCCAGAGACAGTGCCCGGTGCCCTGGCCTCTGTGTGTGGGGCGCTCCGCTCTGCCAGGAAAGCAGCCCATCTTGAGGTGAGGAGGCCCGGGTGCCACTGTCAGGGTGGGGCTGGGAACGGGACCCTCCTCCCCGCCCCAGGTGCCCAGGAAGGAGGTCATGCTCACCAGGCATGCGTGTACTAGGTCTGGCCAGGCCCTCACTTCAGCACCTGACACTGCCCTCTCACCGGGTCTGGAGGCGGGGTCTTTGGTCAGAGGGCTTTGGGGACCCTCCAGGGTAAGGGTGCCAGATGACCCACAGGGCACCCAGACAAATCTGAATTTCAGATAAACAGTGAATCAATTTTTTAGTGTAAGTATAACCCAAATATTGCATGGGACATACTTATACTAAAAAAAAAAAATTGAAATTTGAATTCAACTGGGTGTCCTGCATTTTTTATTTTTATGTTTTACTTTTAGGAGGTACCAAGGATTGAACCGGGACCTTGTCCTTGTGAAGCAGGCGTTCAACCACTGAGCCACACCCGCTCCGCCTGTCCTGTGTTTTTATTTTTCCAATCTGACAGCCTTCTGGCTGGAGAGTGGCTGACTGTGAATCCGGCTTCCAGGCTCAGGAGCCCCAAATCTCCCTGGTTGGTGTGGCCTGTCTCTGCCCCCCGCCCCGCCTCCGCTCTCTCCTCCTTCGTCTTGGAAATGGGGCCCCTAAACTGAAGCCAGCCCAGGGCTACCTGGCTAGAGACCCCACTTCCCAGCCTGCCTTACAGCTCGGCGTGGCCACGGGCGGAGCTTGGGCCAGTGAGCAGAAGCGACCCGAGAGCCAACTCGTCCCTTGGCCCCGTCTCCCCTCCCCGCAGGCCGAGGTGAACCTGGAGGAGACCCTGACAGCCTGTAAGTGGCTGTGAAGACACAAAACACTGGGGGTGGAAGGGCTGCGCCCGGCAGCCAGGACCGCTCAGCCGGGCCCAGCACGGGTCAAGAAGGGAGCTGCTGCCTCACGCAGGCCCCTGGAGCCTGGGGCCTGCCCCTCATGGCAGCTCAGCTGCACCCTATCAAATCCGGCCTGCGCCCGCCAGGGCCGCCTCTGCCTTTCCCTGTGTTTTGGGGATGGGACCCCCTTCCTTCTCCGCTCGGAGCCCTTGGGGTTTGGGCTGTGACATCCTCCGGCTCCAGGGTAAGCCCTCGGCCCGGGTCTGGACAACGAGCTTCTCCACCCCCTTGACCACCCCAGGCACCGTTTGGGAACGGGTGCGTGACCCCAGTTGGTCAGTGAGACTCAGCCTGGGCCTCTGCTGGCAATGTTGGGAAGGGGAATTGCCCTGGGGGGCGCATGACTGCCGTCGTTGCCCACTTACTGTCAGGCAGGGATTCGGGGACGGTTCTCCCCCCATTTTAGAGGAAACGGAGCCTCAGAAAGCTCCACCTGCCTGAGGTCACTCTGCTGGTCGGGGACAGAGCTGGGCTTGAACCTGCATGTGCCAGAGGCTGAGCTCAGCCCCACACACCGACTCCCCTGCAGAGCCTGGCCTGGGGGTGGGCTTTGGAGTGGGGGTAACTGGGTCTGCGAGGCAGAGGAGGCCCAGTGACCTCTGACAAGAATATCCCCGGCTCACCCACCGGCACCTTAGCTGACCCCTGGCAGGCCTGCAGACCCCCAGTGAATCTCAGCGTAAGGCATGCCCTGTGCTTACTTGTTACATGGCCAGAGCTGACTACTGCTCAGGCTTGGGTGCCAAATAGGAGCTCAACAAACACTTGCAAAATCGCCCGGCCACCATTATGCTTAACGCAGGGTTGATCTCTCACTTATGCTCTTCTGGGCATGGCAGGAGTGTGGGCGGTCGGCCGTCCAGCCCCGGGACGCCTTGCTGAGCGGGGCCGGCTTTGTAGGCAGCAAGGTACACCTGCATCCCTTTTAATCCCGCACCAGCTGCCGGAGCCGGAGGAAGCCAGGCGGCGGGCGGCAGCTGCCCGACCTGCGGAGGAAGCCTGCATCTGACCTGCCGCGGGGCCGAGCCCCGGCTCAGCCAGCGTGGGGTGGGCAGCTGGACTCACACCCGGTCCGTGCTGCGCCCGTGCAGCGCTGAGGAGGGGGTGACACACCTCCCCTTCGCCATCCTCTGATGACAGCCCGGGAGGCGAGGGTGAGAAAGCTGAGTCTGGGGGAGGCCACACGGGGCGCTCGGAGGCTCTTGGGGACGCTGACGCCGGGGCTGTACCTCAGGGGCTTGGGCTGCGGCCACATGCACCAGGGTGTTAGACTGGCACGGAGGACACATGGTGATCGCCCGGGGCCCCTGCATGCCGCTGGGGTCTGGGGTGACACAGGGTGGGGCTGACACCTGTGCAACCACAGGGTCCTGCCGGACAAATCACGACGGCGCTGAAGGCGGACACCTATCACACTCTGCGGGGTCAGTCGCTGCGCTCGGGGCCCCGCCGTCTCCTTCCATCGCACAGAGGCGCCCGGCGGGGGTCCGCAGACCCAGCTCCTCAGACAGAGGCCGCTGGGCAGGGTGCTATGGGAGATAGTGGAGCAAACACTGCAGATAGGACACAGCACAGCAGAAGTGGGGAGCCTGGAAGCGGGCATGTGGGGGACACTGCACCTGTCCAGGGGGTGTCACGGGCACTAAGACGGGGCAGGCGGGTGAGGCCAGGCTGCCGGCCACCAGGAACGGTGGGCTGAGACGTGGAGCGTCCTGGAGGTGAGCAGGCTGCCCTCGGCCTGACCTACTGGTGGAGGTCCCACCTGGTGAGGCCCCCAGCCACCAGCCCTGACCGTCCAGGCTCTCGGAAGCAGCCTTGGCACTGTGATGTACAAGACTCCTGGCACCCACCTGGTCACTCTCAAGCACAACCTAAATGCCAGCAAGGCCCGTTCGCGCACAGATCCCAAGCCAACACCTACGACACTTGCAACTTGAAAGAAAGAGGCAGGTTCACCAGACAGGAAAACGGAGCTACTCAAGAAATAGAAGCTCCGGGAGCTGTGGAGATCTTAAGATATAAAGATGTATCCGGAGTCTCCGGAAAGATTCAAAGAGCTATCATACCCAAGAAATAAGAATACAATGTCATGAAAAATGTTAGAGAACAAGAAAACTCTTGGAAAGTTAAAAAACAGGACCGCTAAAATAAGTCCAGAGTGCTCTGAACTGATAAAGTCAAGGATGTACCCCCAAGAAAACAGAAAAGAGACAAAAGTTAAGAGTCATAGAAATTTAATTAAAATGTCTCCAATCTGACTGAAAGAATTCTAGAAAGAGACAACAGAGAGGAGGGCAATAAAGAAATGATCAAAAATAGGAAAGAGAATTTTCCAGAGCTCAAGGACTCAAGTTGCCAAAGGGTACCCCAAGTGCCAGCACAATCAATGAACAAAGTCACCCACAAAGGAATTTCTGAGGAAATTCAGAACACTGAGGCTAGGATGTCGACACTGAAAACTTCCAGAAAGGAAAATAATGAAAGGTCCCTGCAAAGGCATGGGAATAAAGCTGGCATAAGAGTTCTTGACAGCAAGGTCTTCAAAATTCTGAAGGAAAACGGTTTCTAGCTTGAATTTCTATACCCAGCTAAACTGTCAGTAGGGCATGATGGCTGACTACAGCTATTTCCCTTCACGTGAGAACTGAGCAAGTTTTACCTTCCATACACTCCTTCAAGGCGGCACTCAAGGTTTCCCCAGCAGGAAACAAACAATAAAGACGGCGACTTGGGATCCAGAGAACAGTAAAACCAACCTAGGAGAGTCAAGAAGGCAAGTTCTTGGAGCAGGAGGAGGGAGGGCTCCCATGGAAATCCTGGTCAAGACAAAAGAGGAAGCAAGAGATGTCCCACAGCCTGGAAATCTGGGTGCTTGGAGGAGAGGATAAAAGCAGATAATGCAAGTAAAGGATCAGCAGTGAAGCAGGCAAGAACTGTGGGACCTTCCAGAGACAGTTACTTTAGGAAGAAATCCAACCAATCAGGAGATAAATAAAAATGAATGGAGGAACGGGCAGCCCTGTTCATTTGAATTAGAACTAACACCAGCCAACAGAGAAGGAGGGTCCAGAACAACATGCAAATGTCATCAGCCTTGGCCAATGTGACGACAGCCACGCTAACGAGAGCTAACACACATCGGAGGCAGGACGGAGGGTGGGAGGAATGGCAGCCGCTTTCCACACCACATGAAGCCGAAAGGGGCCCACAAAAACCCACATAGACTCCCACTTCCCTTATTTTTATATTATTTCTTCCCTTAATCTTAAAGTGACATTGAGAAATGAATTTCTCTTTTGGGAAAGAAACATTTTTCTCAATTCAGCAATTTCTTCCATTTCACTTTGGTTTCTTTTTCTTTGTTAAGAAAAATTAATAATTCAAAACTAGCACATATCATATGATTCCATATTTATAACAGATTCTGATGGTTTCTCTGTTCATTTTTCTGTCCATCCATTGATCCATTCATCGGCCCATCCGTCTCTCCTTCCTCCCTCCTTCCCTCCCTCCCTTCCTCTTTCTATCTTTCTACCTTCACTTTTAAAAAGCTAATCTATGGGGAAACAATGGCCCTCTTTTTGTTTTCCTCTTTGGACAGCTCTGCACTTGGGCCTGCTCATAGCAGCTCTGAACGCTGTTTTCGAGGTGCCCCCCTCCCGTGGAGGGCTTCCCCACCTGCTCTCTTCTCAGTGACCCCGTGGGTCCCTCTGCAGGACACCAGGGGGTCCTGGCACAGGCAGGGGGGTGCGTGGGGCGTCACCACCTTCTCCTCACGCATGCAGAAACCAAGGCTCCAAGTGCACCCGAGGCCATGCCTGGGAAGTGGGCAGCGGGCTCTGAGCCCAGGTCTCTGCCTGCGGCTCACTCATGCTGGTGCTTGGAAAGACCCCAGGGGCTGTGGGGGAAGGGGCACAGTCTACAGAAGCTTCTAGACGGTGACCTGGGGAGGCCAGAGGAGAGAGGGGGTGGGGGATGGAGGCGAATGTTGGTCTGTTGACGAGAGCAGGAGCCCGGGTTGAGGGAATGCCCCCAAGACTGGGGTAGAGGGGCCAAGAGGGGTCCACGAGGGGCTGAGCGGGGAGCAAGGACCCAGGCAGAGGCAGGGATGAGGGTGGGCTGCTGCCTCCGGCAGCCTCTGGCCAAGCCTCTCCCCTCCCCCACCAGGGTCGGCCTGGAGCAGGCAGGGGTCTGTTGCCGGCCTCTTCTCCATAGAAGGGTCCCCCAGAGGGGAGGGGGTGGTGCAGCCTGTGGCGGGGGCTGGGCTGAGCCGCCTTCTGGGCTTCCAGCTGCAGGGCCGCCGTCTCCCAGGCCCCTAGACAGACAGACGGGGCGAGACCGTCCGAGGGAGGCAGTCGGGGAAGGCCGAGACGACAGACCACCCACCCCCTGTCTGTCTCCCCCGCCTCTGGTGGGAGCCCCCAGAGGGGGGGCACCCGGAGCTCGTTGCCCCCCTTGCCGGGAAGTGGGGTGGCAGCGGGAGGCAGCGGTGGAGGTGGGGGACGCTGTGGGTGCGTTGGCGACGGAGGGAAAATGGCAGAGAAGTCAGGAGAAGACAAACGGGAAAGGAAGTGGGAGAGGAGAGGGTGGGAGGTGAGCCGGGCGGGCTGCAGAGGGGGAGGCCTGCAAGAGGAGGGGGTGTCCGAGGAAGGCCGAGGCGGTGGGGGGTGGGAGAGGCCTCCTAGGGGTCTCGCTGGGTTCCAGGACCGCGCGCTTTTGTGCATTGCGCTGAGCGGGAGGGCCCCGGCGAGGCTGGGGGAAAGCCGAGAGCCTGCAGGGAGCCTTCCAAGAAGAGATTTATTGGTGAAACAAAAGCATATTTTTTCGGGCAGGACTGCTTGTGCAGTTACCTCATGACGTCCCCCTGGCCCCAGGCCCAGAGCGGGGCGGCCGAGGAGGCCCAGGACGCCCGATGGTCCCGGGCATCGAGGCGGGGGCTCGGCCTGCTGGGTTAAAAAGGGTGCACGCGCGGCCCGGGGACGGGAGGGCCCTGCCAATTAGGCCCGAGGAAGCAGGGCCCTTTCAGAGCTCAAAGCCACTTTCTTAAGGAGTTGCTGCAGCTTGTCAGACTCGATGAAATATTTTGCCCAAAGCTCATTATAATAATGAACCTGCATTTCTTTCCCCAAGAGGATAATTAGCAGACTTCCAAATGGGTTAAAGTGGCAATTTAAAAATACCCCCCCAATTGTTCCATTTACTTCGTTTTGTCACAAGGAAAGGTTGGCGCCTTTGGAAAGAGCCAGAAGTCCCACGCCCTCCCCCTCCCCCGTGCTGTCACAACAGTGCTGGGTGATTCAAGGGCAGCTGGGGGTCTGCAGAGAGGCAGGGGGGCACTGCAGCCCCCTGAGGCCCCCACACCCCGGCTCCGCAGCTTGACCCTCCGCCTCTGGGGGGGGCAGGGAAGACGAGGGTGGGGTTCAGAGCGAGTCCGAGAAGGGTGAGCTCGGGGAGGCACCGGGGTGAGCAGAGCCCCCTGCCCAGCCAGGGGGTTGCCACCCCCACAGAAGCCCTCAGTGGGCTCTCGGCCGGGTCGCCCGCTGCCCCGTCCCAGGGTGCTGACGTCGGCCCCCGTCACGCGGCCCGGTGCGTGCCTGGCCAGGCCTTGTGGTGCCGGTGGTCTGGTGTGGCCACGGACACCGCGGAAAGGCCAGAGCAGGCCGTGGGCCTCGGCTGTGAAGCCCCCAGGAGACTCGCTCTGCCCCCCCCATCTCTTCCTCATCGTGAAAGTCATGACCACTGGTTCTGGAAAACACAGAAAGGTGCTTCTCTAAACACACCCACAGCCCCACGCGTGAAGAGCCCTTTCCTGCAGGGCGATTCTGCACACGCACTTGTGCATGCACTCGCACACGCAGCCACACACGCCTGCACCCACACTCGTGAACACCCACTCACGCCTGCACACGCGCCCACACTCTTGCTTGCACACGCATCTACACACGTGCACGGGCGTCAGGCCCTGCTTCTCCCCCGGAACCTCAAACGCTGGCCACGTCCTCGGCCACGGCGAGATGGCCACGAGCCGCCTCGCTGTCCGCCCCGCGCCTGGGCAGCCACAGGTCAGCACTGGGGCTGCTTCCGCTTTCCTGCCGCGTAAATTCCTGGCCGGCCTGCCAGAGCAGAGTGCAGCGGCGGCTCTGCCCGGCCTGGGGGAGAGATTCCTGGTCGCAGGGCGAGGATTCGTGGCTGAAGCTCCTGCTAAGCTGTGTCCGAGCACTTCCCGGAAGCACGGGGCTCCACCTCGGCTCGGCCAGCGCCGCGCAGTGCGCTCGGGCGGGGAGGGCGGCCCTGCTGCACGTTGTTCTTTCCAGCGCGGGCGTAGCTTCTTCCCTCTCCCGACTCTCCCATGGGCTCTGGAACGCCTTATCGAGTGAAAAGTGCCCCTTGCGCGTCAATAAAGGGTGCCCGAGACCTATAAGCAAACCGCGGTGAACGGGCAGCTCTCAGATGCCCGGGCCTGGTCAGGGGCACGGCCGGCTCTTCCACAGCCGTCATGCCCCCTCCCATCTCTGCACAACTTAGGCCCTTGCCCTTCTTTCTGGCTAGGGTGGTAGTTGTAGTGGTTAAGTGGTGCTTAACCAGCTGGTTGAACGATGGGCTCCGCCAGACGGCCAGTGTTCGAGTCCCAGCAGCGCCGCTAACCAGCTGGTTGAAGCGTGGGCTCTCAGAGCAGCTCCAGGCTCCGTCTTCCTCACCCGGGGCACACGCGCCCCGCCCCGCCCCTGGCCTGCTGTGGCCCTGCCCTTCCTTGGGGGTGCTGCCAGGCGCTGCCACGAGGACTCGGGGAGAGCAGGGACTGCTTGTGGCCGAAGCAGGTGACCCCGAGGTGGCCATGCTGACCTTGGAGCTCACAGCCGGCTTGGGGCCAGTGGGGTCGCGGGGGTGGGTCAGGGTGGGGGTCAAGCTGGGGGCCAGAAGCCGGGTGAGAGGCTGGGAGAGGCCCAGCGGGTGGGCCGAGGGGGCAGGAGAAAGCAGGGACCCGGGACCTCCCTGGGCAAGACTGGACAGGCGGCGGTCCCGGGCAGGTGGGGTCAGGCTGCGAGGGGCTCCAGCCCCCCTGAGCCACGCCGGGGCAGGCTCAGCACCCAGACACCCCCCAGCCCTGCCCCAGGACTTGAGACCCGAGAGCGTCTGGGCCATTGTGCTCTCCAGGACACAGGCCGGCACTGAGGGCCAGGAGGCTCCTGGGCTGTCGCTGAAGGGAAGAGACCCCAGCCAGTCCCCACACCGGGCCCTGGAGGCCTCCCGACAGTCCCAGAATCCTCTG